>MU386582.1:0-273610 GCA_022497025.1 Hypoxylon sp. FL0890 | reverse complement strand
GGTTAAAAAAAATATAAAAACACATTCCAACTCCAAAATAATATTCAATTTTCATTAAATTAATAAAAAATAATAAAGTTTTTTTTTTATTACCAATCCCCCCCCCCCCCCCCCCCCCTTCTCCTTCTCAATATGGCTTCGAGTGAGGAGAGTCTCATGAAAGAGGCAATATTTGTCACCTTTGCTTCTACGATGCTGACTAACTCATTATCAATCCACTATGTACCTACAATACAACTTGAATTCAATAAATGCAATTCTATTATACAACCTTTCTATGGCCCTATTAGTCCCATCAAATTCTCTTGAGTTGGTAACTCCATTTATCGAATCGAAATGTTTTTTTTCTTTCATTCAGATATATTGCTTGATCTGTTCTTCCGTCCACTCCCAGAATTTCTTCGCGGTACCATTTCCGCCCTCTTCCTCCGTCTTAGTCGCTTCGAGCAGGTCTTTTCGAATTAGATAGATACGTCCAAATGGGACCACTGATTATTATCCCGTTAGTTTCCGCACGATCAAATTCGGCAAGAAACTGAAACATCTGTAACGATGACACTTACCCCAGCTCCCAGTTTTCTCCAGCGTGATATCTGGTGACAATCCAGCATAGAGGAGGGTATATGCCCCATTAACCGGAGGATAGGTTATAAGCCTTGTGAATAGTTTCATCAGGCCCTTTTGTTTGCGGTACAGCTCCGAAGAGAGGTTACCAGGGTTCAGCGGAATGCTGATGACACCGTCTGCCTTGTACCGCTTGGCAAACTCGACGCCGTGGAGCCAGTTGCCAACCTTGCTGATACCGTACTTGACAAGGTACGACTTGTCGTTGTGGTAGTCTAGATTGCTCATATCGACACCAACCGACTTCTCGCCGACCATCTCCGTGCCCGCGGATGAGACCCAAATGACGCGGGATGTGCCCTCGGTCTTGGCTGTCGAGACGAGGATGGGTGTCAAAAGCTTTGTGAAGGCAAATGTTCCGATGGTATTCACGCCGAGGTGGTATTCGTGGCCCTGTGGAGTCTTGTTTGGTTCAGGGAGCGGGTTCTGGACGCCGGCATTATTGAACAGAACATCAAGTTTCTGTTCCCTGGCAAGAAACTCCTCTGCTGATGCCTCGATTGTGGTCAAGTCACTGAGGTCCAGTTTCAAAAAGACCAAGCTTCCTTTGGAGCTCGGAAAGGCCTCACTGATTTCCTCGATGGTCTTGTTTGCTTTATCCTGGGATCGGGCTGCGATGTACACCTTCGCATTCTTGGAATAGAGAATCCGAGCCAGTTCCTTGCCTATTCCCGCGGTCGACCCAGTGACGATATAAACCTATAGGAGAGTAGGTAAGTACTACGTCTTGTGAGATACCGTCCGTGTTACTTACCTTGCCATGAAGATCGGATAAGTTAGCCTCGGTGAACCCGGGCGTAGGAGGGAAAAATTGTGTTAGAGTGCTTGAAAGTTGGGCACCCATTTCCCCTATTGCGTTGGTGACTATCATGGGATGACGGATGTAGAAATGTAAGAGGTGTAAGAATTAGGAGCCAAGTATTATATTAGGCAGACAAGTATTGATCTAGAAAACAGAATATTTCATGGTAAGTATTTGGGAGCACCCTCGAGGCTTTTACTAAGAACATGATGCAAGATTATGCCTTCTTCGAAATCAAATCTCACCTACTTGCTCATTGTTAGCGCATCCCAGAGGCTTGGAGTCGACCCATGCTGGTGATTATTTCTATCAGGTAGCCAATCAAATGCGCTGCTTTCCGAGTGGGCCAATGAGAGCTTGGAGTCCGGTCCCGAGCCAAGAAAAGCCCGGCCGTCCCTCCTCCCCGGGAGTCCGGCGGTACTGATCAATTCTGGGACCATAGCCCCTTTGAAATCGTATATCTCTCCTATCATTTCTTATTTTCATGCCGAGTCACCTTAGATTGCTGCTCCTAGCCCTTAAGAACCTAGAGCAACAGACCAACCTTCCTAAACCCGATATCTCCGTGCACTAGGTACCGGGTTACGCATCCAGATTAAACAGGGGAAGTCAGCGGAAGTCGACACTCCTTCAAATCTTCTTAAGACTAGATAGGGAGATAATTACTATCAGGTGTTCCGTTTTCTAGGTTATGATCTTCCATAAATGCAGACTCGTACTAGTCCAAGGCCCATGACAAATACCGAATCCCAGAAATTACTCCTTCACTATAGATCTTGCGGCTGAATGTCTTTCCATCTGGTCTCATGCATTGCCATGTTAAGCATTATCTATTGTGGCTGAGTTCTGACAGCGACTATAATCTCACTTATCCATACTTAGATGACTACCTGATACTGCATGACAATGCCCAGCAATTTCGCATGCGAATAGACAAAGCCAACCGCCTATGACTGTTCAGGTTTCAAAGCACAAAGCTTAATTGTTTTTAGTAGGCCATTACAATGGATCGTATATAACTAATAGGAGGTTCTACTTCTGCCATTATTCTCTGCATGGCTTCGCTTATAAGGTGTCGGGAAGGAAACTCAGGATCGATGCTTTTCTTGGAAGCGAAGCAGGCGTAAGTATGACGCTTTGCCGCGCCATTTAATCCTTCCAAAAAATATACCTATTAACTTGTATCTTTCAGATATAGCTTCTAAATTGTCTCTTGTGAGGAAAAAGAGCGCGGTCTAAGTTCCAAGTTGGCGTTTGTTATTAATTGGAAAGGGGTATTCTGAGGCCAGGGGCGTATAGGGAAGCCCTTTAGTTAGCAATCATCACAGCACCAATTGAATTGAACAACTTGGGAAGTAACAGGTATGATTTCTAGAACAGTCCTTTCTTTTGTGACATATGTGAACTAGATATTTATCCCATGTGTAAACGTCACAAAGAAAAGCACGGGTAGATGCCTTACAATCGGATTGCTCAGAACTCACATATCGTTTGTATATATTAACAATCAGCATAATGACATGCCTAGGTACATAAACCAATTATAAGAGCCATGTCGGTGCGGGCACATCGTGTTGTCCAGAAAACCATGGCCTCTAATTAGCTGGCGAAGAACAGAAGGCTTGCAGCCATGTGCAACTGGCTAATACTCGAAATATGTTGCCAAGTCAAAAGCCACTCCTATCCATGGGCGCTCAAGACATGCCAGCTCATAGTCCTCTGCGATCAAGCAATCGCAGCCCGCGAGCGTGAGGCAACAGAAAAGAAAAACCGAGTTCGCCCAGGACGAGAATTTGCTTTTCGGTGTCCAAGATTCAATCCACGTTACATGCGTTGCGAGCGTATATTTTGGTCGACTTGTGACTATTGTATTAGGAAAATGGGCCCAAATAATAAAGTCACTGAAGACGATCTAATCATGAACTTTGAGTACAACCGGCTCCTCCGCGAGGATCTCGAGAAGCAGCTAAAAGAGAGGCCGTATCAAGAACTTGTGCGGGCTTTCCCAACTGAATTCAGCATTGAAAGGCGGTATATGCTGAGCGGCTCTCGGTGGGTCAAGGCTCCCGAGCCGACTGAAGAGGACGCCCTAGGTCCCAATCCTCCGATGGACTATAAGCTAGATGGGTTGAAATGGTGGTATAACCAAGGATTCGGCGGCGAGATCGATGCTCAAATTTGGAAAACTATCTGTTCTGAACACTATCCAACCGATCCTTTTGCACAGTATATTGGGAACTGGATCTCGCAGCTCCCTTCTACGACGGATGATTACGCTTCAGTTGACGCCAGATCGGTGTCTACTATATCTGCGTAAGTGGTACCGAAAGTCTTTTCCCTTCCCCTAACCCTATCTTGGGAGCGATAACTTTCTAACCAAGATAGCCTAAAACAAAACATGCTTGGAACTCATGCATCCCTTTCTTATAACGGCGGTTACTGACTTTGGATGTTGCAGTGCAACGTCTTTTGAAGAAAGGGTATCTGTAAATTCATACGTCCATTGTTACGGATACAACACATGGGAAGAATTTAGTATGTAGCATCGAGAGCTCTTTTGTTTCCATCTTATAGTCTATTTTGAGAGCTAAATCCTCCTGATCGTGTTGCTTCAGGAGTTGTTGCTCCTGAGACAGGCTTCAAACTCTTGAACCCGTTTCCCACAGAAGCAATTACTGACTCTCGTTTTGCAGTGGCATCATATGAATGGTACCCTGAGTCCACAGATGAAGAAGGCAGTGATGGGACGATACGGAAGACAAATCCTGACTTTACGCCTCGCACAAGTTTGAGATCATGATTGAGTAGCAGCACAACAATTAACGACTAACCATAAATGCATAGAGATGAATATATTAGTATTCAAAGGAGAATGATTAATCGTAATGAGCGTAAGAATAATATACCATGCGAGCAACTTCCCTCTCGTCCCCTAATATCTGAGTATGGTAGTCGTGGAATGATCGCCACTCAGCCTCTAGGCCTAAAAGGATGATCGATTAGCATGGGTAGATCTAAACAGTTGCAATGGAAACTTACGTCGAAGCACACATAGATGCTCTTGCAAGCGTTACCATGACCATCAGTGTAGAGAACATGGTTGTCGTCGCGGAAGCAGTTGAAGTTATGGAAGCCGTTGCTACCAGTTCTAGATCATTAAAGGACCATTAATTAGTAAAATTTCCCATGGTGTCTCTCCTGACCTTGTTCGCAGATAGCGAATCATACTCACCCGACCTGGGTTGCCTGGGCGGCTGACCGTGCCCCGGATGAGAGGAACCACGAAAAAGTGACGCCGGAGCCAAACTTGCAGCTTGTCGAAGAGCCCTCGTGGAAACCCCCGTTGGAGACGCACTCGTTGTTGTCTCCGGGGAATTTGCCGTCCTGGGTATCATCGGCGTAATACTATACAGGTTGGTGAAGTTAATATGTATCCTGACGAAGAAAATGAATAGAGATTAGTATATACGTACATCAGCCACCTGGTAGGTTCCGCAGTCAACTAGGTGCACGGACTCTCTAGCACGCTTCGAGAGCCCGGCCTCAGCAGGAGCAGCCAGGCCAACGCCGGCAAGGAAGGCAACGATAGCGAGCTTGGTGAACTGCATGGTGAAGTTCTTGTTGAGGATTGAGATGAGTGGGAAGAGTTGAGTATATTGTCGGTGTTTTAGTATTAAGGCTTGAGACGGATAATGAGTTGATGTTCTGAACAGAGCGCGGAAGACCTCAAGATTTATACTAATTCTGTTCCTCTACACCTGAGTTGTCATGGCGATAGTAGAGCGATGCGAAATGAGGTCCACTACATCAGTACTAACGTGGACACGATTGTGGGAGAATAGGAGGCAGGTTGACTCCTCTAGATCGTGGCCGAGGCCCAATTCTCACTAATACGAGGCCTCTTTAAACCCCATCTTCAAGGTAGGGCTGAAAGTAAGCCGCAGCTTGCCCAATGAGCGAAGTAGTGAGGTCAATATCAATAAGTCCTACATGTTAGACGAGCAGGAATAGTCCTATTTTACTTGTTTGAGTGTCTCCTATCTGACAACATGAAAGGTTGCCATCGGTGCTTACGTACAAATGCAGTGAGAATGAACGGTATTAACGATGAAATAGTAAGTACCATATCAACTGCCTTGCACTGCAAGTGAGTGACGAACGAGTGTGTTTCTGTAGGGCCGTCGATTTTATTGGTCTTATTTTTCCGAGCACTACGAGGTAAGCTACTGTTTGTTAATTTCATGTTGAGTGCTCTGAGGTTTAATTGTTTATGACTAATGAATATTACTTTTCAATCTAAACCGTTCAATTGAGTTGCCCAATACATGTCAACGTTACTGCCTCATAATACGCAGCAAGTTTATTGCAGCATGATACTCCATAGGTAAAGCAGGGCTAACGAAAGATGATAAATGTATTCACTACTTAGTAGTATTCTCAGAAGCCTCCCAATAGAACACAAAGCCGCGAGAGCTGGGACGTGAAGATTCACTTCGTTTATACGTGAAGATGTGCCCCCTCGATCAGTTGAGCGTGGCCACTCATATAGAGCTTACCGCAAGCCGGCGAGTAAGGCTCCCTGTCTACTAAGAGATCGTACCTTTCACAATGCATGAGATCCGACAGCACTAATAGCTATATGACAGCAAATATTAAGAACTGTGCGGCAGTAGCCTATTGTCCTTCCAATCAGATCCTTAAAAGGGGTACCTAGCTCCCCTATGATGACGCCATCTCTTTTCAGCATGATAATATCAACCTCTTGGCATAATGATCTTAGGCTTACTTAGCCGTCATTTACGGTCAAGAATGCACAGGTCTTTTGCACTTCAATTAATAGCAATTATATTACTTGTTGGATGAAGTGGTCACTCGGAGGATGACTCGGCCCCTGAGTTAAGGACTATGTTAATATGAAGAATCAGGCCAATTATTACTGGCTTAAGTGTAAGCTGCAGAGTATTATACCATAAGCCAGGTAGTCCTCTCCTCTCCGAGAATAAGACTCGGGTTTAGTCTACGGGGCGAGGTCATAGTAAAGTCTCCTGATCGACAGATATGAATAATAGGGGAGATTCCCAAGATAATGACACTTGAGCTTTTCCATAGCTCAGTCATAGCACCTCAACAGGTATGCAGGGTGTCAATCATTTGAATTTTCTTCATATTGTAGGTACATAGTCCGAATAATAACTCCAAACTCCCTCGGCGCCGTGTACGCTTTCCTCCCAATGCAGTCTCTTCACTTCTTAACCAATCGGCATTAAAAATTTCCAAGACCCAACCCCTATAAGTTTCCGCCTTGACCAAGACCCTACCAGCCAGTCCCCTAAGAAGGAACAACACAAACCACCTCCTGCACAAAATCATGCGTCCACTCCGACCCAGCGGGCAAATCATCCAGCGTCGCGCACAGCGGCACGAACTGCACGCCCACACATCCATCCGGCAACGTCTCGCCCTCATACACATACCTCACGACCGTCAAATTTGCCTGAGCATACGCAATAAACCTATTGCAAACCGCATAATTGCCCGCCGCCAGACCGCCCAGTATTGGCAAGCCGTCGGAAGTCACAAGCCCGATACCGTCGGTGCCGCCCCCGACGTCGACATCCACGTCGTGATCCCCGGGATACGTGTAGTCGAAGGTATCCGGGTCCTGGACCCGGATGCCCCACGGATACGCGGTGCCCAGGTCGTTGAGCACGTCGAAGGCGCCGAGCTCGGCTGTGCCGTTGGTGTAGTATGGCGGCGGCGTGTAGCCGGCGGGGATGGTCGACGGGACGGCGAGGTTGAGCCCGGCGCCGACGTGGTATGTTGATAGGTACTGGCCCACAACGGGCGGGTCAAGATCCTTTGTCGGGTCTAGGAGTTGGATTTGGAGGTTGTAGGCCTTGGCCCTGGAGAGCTCCTCCGGGGTCTGCGGTACTGGTGTTGCTCCCGTGAGGGCTAGCAGACCGAGTAATGCGGTGATTGAGCCGATCATCTTCTAATTCTATGATATGATGATTATGTGTAAATGTTAATGTAAATAGTTATAATGATATGTCGTAAGCGGTATCTGATATCAGAGATATTAGATATTAAGTAGTATGTAATGTACACTTGTAAGTCTTCAACGAAATGTCAGTGAGTTGGATTCTCCGTCATCGGGCGACTCTCCTAGCTTTATACTCCTCGCGATCGCAACCTGAATGCCTCGTGGCAAGGTTCGGCGCGAAGCCGCAAAGCCATAGGCGATACCGAATCGTTATTCCAATGTTCTACGTGATTCTTCCAGCGGTCAAACATCGTGAGCCATACGAGATTCGACCAATTCCACTGGCAAACACGAAGTCGCGGATATTGTCAGCAGCCGATAGTGATATAGATCTCCAGATATTCGGCCTGAGCATGTTATGTAGTAGGGTCTTGATTGGGTAGTTGATTGGGTAATATTACGCTGACAAGTCTAGACTCTCGCAATTCAGAGGCTGAGTGCCGGATCACGAGGGGTCACTCTACCGTGCCGCTATCTGTGCCGTGGGCTAATCCTAAATGAGACGACGATTACCGTGTCTCGAAATAGCGATCGCTGGCATGAGAGGGTGTATGAGACCATGTCAGGTTACTATTACTCTCTTTCGTTAAATGATATCATTCTCTTTAATGCTTAATTTATGATGCACGATGGAGCGACTTGTCGCGTACATCTTAATTGAAGCCACAGGGGATTATAGGGAGGGGTTCAGCTGATAGTATTGTAGGGCTCCTCCGGCGCCATAGGGCAGGCTCCGACCAGTCAAATACGAGGAAGAAACTACCATACCGCCATGGGATGGTTCAGTCGGGGAACGACACTCGAGAACTTCTAAATTACCTAGAGTACCTTGAACTTCCTAATATCCTTGATATCCGCTGTCTCTTCTCGCTGTCGGAAACCTCTGAAAGGACATAGAAAACAGGCCAGAGCTACGGCAGTGGTATAGAAGGAGTTGATGGGTGATCTCAGTTGAGAAATAAATTATAATTCAAGATACCTGCAACTAATGAGTGACACTACAAACTACTACATCTTCTAGCTCGCGTTAAACACATGACGGCCTTCCCAATGAAACCGAGTGCTTGAGCAAACTGCCACTCCACCCCCTTTGCATATTTCGACCAAACGAGTGCTTAGTTGTTGACGCAAGGCTTGTCGCAATGAGCGATGAAGTTGGTCTCCGCGTCATTGAGGCATTTGCCGCTACAAGCACATAGAAGTTCAAGGCTGGATGGCTGTTCATTCATGCAGACGAAAACGGCTTCGGAAACATCCGTCTTTGGCTTGCCGTTTGCACATAGCTCTTGTAAGCCGTTGCAGTAAGCCTTGCTGATATCATTGGGTCCGAAGTCTGTGAGTGTCAGTAATGGTAACCTCCTTCGAACGAAATGCCCTGAGATTGGGATCCATACTATGCCCGTTCGAAGTGAGCATGTAGCCACAATAGGTATAACCTTTGCCACACTTTGGACCAACGCCTGGAGAACCACTTGGAGCTGGAGCGGAGGCGGTGCCAGGCGGTGGAGGTGACGGCGCAGCTCCGCCGGGGGGAGGAGATTCGGCGGATGCTGAAGAAGAGGGTCCTGAAGAAGGGGGTCCTGGAGAAGGGGGTCCCGAAGGAGGGGGTCCGGGAGAAGAGCTCGTTGATTCAGCCCGTGGAAGTGGACCCCTCCAAGCCAGAGCAGAACTGGCGAGGAGGGCTGAGTTGAGAAAGAGGATATAAATTCTCATGCTAAGTTATAGATATGGTTTTGGGGGAGTATTTGGCATATAAAGCTGTATCGCGGGCTTGGAAAAGGGAGGTCATTCGTGACTCCACGGCAAGCTTGAGCATGTCATGGCCTATGATCTTTTATAGATGGTCGCTCCGAATAAATCATGACTGTTATTGAAGTAAATGGTGAGCGTAGATACCGATTAAGACTATCGTTACAGGCAATAGAGAGCGGAAGCGAACGGCGCATCCAGAAGGTTTTGACACGTCTCAGTGAGACGCCTCCGTGATATGGCAGGATGCCTCATCTGGAAGTGAAAGGCGAACCATGGGCGTTATTGGAACCTTGCATTGATTGGTTATCTAAGATATATCTCATATGGATTGCCTAATTCATTTCAGCATGTTCGTGCGGCATGGTACAGGTGTACGATGAAGTGCGAATTCGTGAACTTCCCGCTTGGTGAGAGGTATTGCCGTATGGAACAGGTTGACGAATTCAGTAACACGCATGTGCCTTCAAGCATGATGTAAGTAAGACAATCGAAGGTCGATATCATGACTTCTGTGACCATTCATGGAAGCTTCGAATAGCGGTTGGGTATTCATGATAGGATACAAGGTCCGCTGTGCTGCATAGAGAACCCGGTGCTGCCGAATAACGTACAAGATTCTAGCATCGTGAGATCTGTCCCACGAAGACATCTAGATTCAGAGTCGCATACTATTGAAGATTGAATCAATGGAGCACCTAGCGGTTAGTGAGGTTACGTGTGACACCACTTTCGTGTCGAACAGGGTCGTTGGCCTGAATAATTCATAATTACCGCAAATATCTCCCAGCCAGAAAGTTTTTGGCCGGCTGGCTCGTTTGAGTCAACAGACGTAGTAAGCATGGCCCTAGGTTCCGGGGGGTGTTTTGGGCCGGGAATTAGGAAAGATATCCGGGGAAATGGTCTAAGACAGTGCTACTACGCCCAGCTAGACTTGACTATGCCGTTGAAATCAGAGTTATGAACTCAAAGTTTCAGAGTTTGAGTCGAATTTGGTTTGATGTCATATCTCCTGACTCGAGGGTTCTGAATGGACATTTGTAGGGAGTACCTACCTCCTATAAAACAGCCCCGCTATTGACCAGATCCAGACTTATCTGGCAGCCTAGAAAGCGCCTGCCCCTCCAAGTTCTGGACCCCGCCAAAACTTCAGTTGTCGCCTCTGTCAAATTCGTCCCTCCTCTACAGTTAAAGGAGCACAGGAGCACACATAAAGTCGTGCCTTGCGCTACGTGTCAATTGTGTACTTCATAAGACGGACGGCTTCTCTAGACTATTCTTACGACCCTATCCACGTCGGAACACCCGAATCCGTAACCTAGAGGCAGCATCCTTCTACACATACACAGACAGAGAAGCACAATGTCGACGCCTGCAACTCACCCCGTCATAACGCCCGCGGCGTCGAAGCTAGTCATCCGAGTTGGCACGCGCAAGTCGGCGCTAGCCATAAAGCAGGCCGAGTACGTCATATCGCTGTTGCGCAAGCAGCACCCCACGGTCGACTTCCAGATCAAGGGCATGGACTCGGCGGCGGACAAGGACAAGGTAACGGCGCTGTACAAGTTTGGCGGCAAGGGCCTCTGGACGAACGAGCTGGAGGCTGGGTTACGGGCGGGGGCGCTTGACATCGTTGTCCACTCCTTGAAGGACATGCCCACCTCCTTACCCGATGGACTGATCCTAGCCTGTATACCGGAGCGGGAGGACGCGCGCGATGTCGTGGTGGTTAAGAAGGGGCTTGAGGACAAGTACAAGACGTTGGCGGACTTGCCACCTGGAGCCGTGGTCGGTACTAGCAGCGTGAGGCGCATGGCGCAGATCAAGCGGCGGTATCCGCACCTGCAGTTCAAGGATATGCGCGGCAACATTGATACCCGCGTCAGGAAGCTCGACGCCGAGGATAGCGAGTTCTCGGTTTTGATCCTGGCTGCGGCGGGGTTGCTACGGACGGGTGTAGATGGGCGCATCTCGCAATACTTGGACAGTACTACGGAGGGCGGCGGCATGCTTCACGCTGTCGGCCAGGGTGGCTTAGGTATCGAGGCGAGAGCAGACGATCAGAAGACATTAGATCTGTTGAAGGGTATCCAGAATATGGAAGTAAGGATCGCATGTGAGGCGGAGAGGAGCGTTATGAGGACACTGGAGGGTGGTTGCAGTATTCCCATTGGTGTGGAGACGAAATGGGTAGGAGACAACAAGTTAAGATTGACTGCAACGGTTGTCAACGTTGAGGGCACGGAAGCTGCCGACGCTGAGAAGATTGAGGAGATCAACACGATAGAAGAGGCCGTCGAGTTTGGCAAGAGGGTAGCCCAACAACTGACGGACAGCGGTGCACAGAAGATCCTGGACGTAATAAACGCGGACCGGGAAGCCAACCGGGACAAGGCAGAGCCATGGGTTCCGGCGTAGAGCTTTCGTCTCATATCGGGCTTGACACACTAGAGCTATGGGTAGATCAAAATGGTTGGGACGATGTTTTAGACTTTGAATGTCCATCTATGTAACCTTAGAATGTGCGAATGCTTTCGCCACAATGATGAGAATACCCCCAAACGAGTTTATGATACAAGGTTGAGCCCGTTTTCTCTCCTACTCGTTGGTTGTTGAATGCCATTTATTTATTTCCATTTCCGGTGAACACCTTCCTCACTTCCATGAATTTCCAGAGCCCCCTCTCAACTGACTTCGTTTCCACGTTAAGCCTTCAGTCATTCAGTTATTCAGTAACTGAATCTAGGCATGTTCCGAGCCGGTAAAGGTCTTGTACTCCTCCGGGGTCATCAGAGCCTCAAAGTCCTTGGCACCCTGCTCGCCAACCTGGACCCTCGCGATCCAGCCGCCACCATGCGAGTCATCTTCGGGTACCTTGTTAATGGTGCCGGGCTTCTCCTCCAGAGTCAAGTTGATTGCCGTAACTTTGCAGGCGATGGGCGCATTGATATCGGCAGCGCTCTTGACAGACTCAACGGCGCCAATGGCATCACCGGCATTGACCTCTTTCCCCTCCTCGGGTAATTCCACGTACACCACGTCGCCTAGCTCCTCAGCAGCGAATTCCGAGATGCCAATCACGCCCGAAGTCTTGTCGGCACTGAGGTCGATCCATTCGTGGTCCTTGGTGTACTTGCGGATGTCTCCTGGAGTAGCCATAGTCAGCAATGGTATGCAAGTGACTTGGGAGTGAGCATATTTGGGGGAGCACAGGATTGCTGGCGACATCGGAGAGCTTACTTATCGGCGAAGCAGAGAATGCTCGTAGCGACGCAGGTTGCCAATTGGATCGTGTGAGGGGTGTTTGGGCTAGTCGAGAGAGCGTCGACGGTCTAGCTGCCCGAAGGCATCGAGCAATTGATGCCATTTTGAGGGTCGTGAAGAGCGTAGAGTTGTGGGAGTTGGGAAGAAGCACACTACACTTTCGGTGAAGCTTTTTCTCGAAGCTTTGTGCAAACTGCTCCAACTGATATCGTATCGATGATACCACTATTTTGAATTTGGTTAAAAGGCTGGTATGATCTTCTAGACCTTGGCGCCGAATAGTTACCCGATGTTATAGTTCGTACTGTATATTCTGGTGAGTGAGAGAATGAACTACACAGTGCGCTATTCTAGAGCTCCCGGTATGGCCCGATAAGAGATTTGACCAATGGGGGCTCTTCAACCAGCCCCGCGTCTTGATAAAACTCCGGCTTCCATTGCAACCTCAATTATTAAGAGACATCGTTATGCGAATATCCCTGGTCCCACTTCAATTGGTCAGTTTGATCAGCTGTGCCGATTGGTTACAGAATGTTACCTGGGTACATCATGGATGTTTATCTCAGCTGCATCAAGAACACGAAAGAAAAACAATTCGTCTCATGTATCCAATTACAGCAGACAACGTCAACAACACTTTGTCGGCTGACAACAGCATTCCCAATGATAAATGAGAATTTATAATCCATATCCGGGATGGAAATGGTCTCAGACTCAGCTGTCTTTTTGTTGCACGCGGAAGATTCAGCTGTCCGTAAAATAACCTTACCTACTACAAAGGAGCAATAACGACCTGGGAGTGTTTCGTGTTTTTCATCGCGA
Source organism: Hypoxylon sp. FL0890 (assembly GCA_022497025.1). NCBI lineage: Eukaryota > Fungi > Ascomycota > Sordariomycetes > Xylariales > Hypoxylaceae > Hypoxylon > Hypoxylon sp. FL0890. The sequence continues at coordinate 260,306 of MU386582.1, read as the reverse complement.
AACAACGTTTCGCGTCGCGTGGTATGGGTTGATATGTTTTCACCGTTTCCTGTCATCCCATTCGTTGGATTGCCGTCAGCGCTATTCATGAACTTAAACGCCCGCAGATTGGCAGTTGGCAGTAAGGACAAGACGTGATGCAACAAATAAGCAGGAAATAGGTAGGACTTTCAATAACAACATTTCTACCTTTGGATAATGCCATGCAAACAATGCAATTTGGAAGTTTTGAGTAAACCAACTAAGACGATTTATTTCAGGTGCGATGCTCAGCATATAGTGTAATTACATAATGTTGGCCTTGCAGCGTCGCTCTTGCCGTCATTAAGTAAATACTCGGCAATCACCCAGTTCACCCACTGTCAGGAGCCCCTCAATCACGTACAGCTGGTATTTCGTACCTTTAGGTTCCACCCCGTCACATCTCCCGGGATCCCGCATCAATATCCAACTTGACTTTACCTACTACAACCCATTGCTGGACCTCTCTCAAGACCCTTTCGACGGCCATCTCAGGTACAGAGGTATGTATGCACAGAATAACATCCTTCCCGGGGCCGTTCTACGTTAGGTGTTCATTTGTCAGGTACCAATGCTTGCTGTCTCCATCTGAATTCCTGGCCTCGCTCTCCCCTTTCCCATACTGAGGTTTGATGCCTACCATCTGCATCTGCAGCTGCACCTCGGGATCTACAGCCTAACCTTTACAGGCTCGCAGCCGAGTCCAACCCCCATATCGATAGGCATCGAGACTGACACGACACAGACGGACTAGACATCGCCCGGACATTCCTACTCGTTCGCCGGAGCCCTCATTATCCATTCCAAGACAATCCGATGAAGCTAAGCACGGGGCTAATCTGAGACCCTCTCATCGTCTGTCCCAAACTTCGCTCGAATTCCTACTTCTCAATAACGACTACTCCCGCTATCTCGTCCTCCCCACCCAAGTCTGTCAACCTGGATTCGTCAACGCTGTCGGCGGGGTCTGGAGCCCAGTTCCACGACGCCTTAGATACAATGGAGCAAGATCCTGTAGCCGCTCCCGCTCCCGTTCCCGTTCCCCACGATATCCATGAGGATACTATCGGTGGTATTGAAGGGTCCATGCATATTCCGGGCTCGCCCAGCAGTAGTCATGAGCCGCATCATCGTCAGTCGCAGTCTCTTGACCAAGGTCTAGCCAACAGCAAACACCCTGACGACATGGACCCGAATGCCCAATACGAGGCTCATCAGTATGATCCTCCCCAGCAATCGATGCCAAGGCCCGCGTCGTCATCTAGCACCGGCGAACGACATTACACTGAACAATCTACGCGCGAGAGCAACGGTGCAGATAGAAACGCCCGTAGCCACGTCGTGATCAAGGTTGGCATGGTAGGAGATGCGCAGATCGGCAAGACTTCTCTGATGGTGAAATATGTCGAAGGCAGCTGGGACGAAGATTATATCCAGACGTTGGGTGTCAACTTCATGGAGAAGACGATCAGCATAAGAAACACCGAGATCACCTTCAGTATATGGGATTTGGGTGGCCAGAGAGAGTTCGTCAACATGCTCCCTCTGGTTTGTAACGACGCTGTGGCTATCCTATTCATGTTCGACTTGACGCGCAAGAGCACGCTCAATAGTATCAAGGAGTGGTATCGTCAAGGACGAGGCTTCAACAAGACGGCGATTCCGATCTTGGTTGGGACAAAATACGACCACTTCGTCAACTTCCCTCGAGAAGACCAAGAAGAGATTTCGAATCAGGTAAGTTAGCCATGCGCAACGTGAATGGAGGGCTCTTAAACTGACAACTGACTCAGGCCAAACGATTTGCTAAGGCGATGCGCGCTGCTCTCATCTTCAGCAGCACTAGCCACAGCATCAACGTCCAAAAGGTTAGTCAATGCCCACATAGACTATCTTCATGAGTCAAGGAGGTCATGCTAACCCTTCATACTCAGATCTTCAAGATTGTTCTGTCGAAGGCCTTTGATCTCAAGTGCACGATACCTGAGATCGAAAACGTTGGTGAACCCCTCCTACTCTACCAGTCAGTTTAGATTCAGGAGCAGCCCATATTCTGGAGGCCTGGTTTGGACTGGCCGTTCTGCATGTCATTTCGACAAGCAGTATACACTAATCGCATACCTCCAATCTCACTACCCTGACGCATTTCACGATATTGAACGGTCGTTACGACAATACAAATCCCAACCTGATCTGGAAGTAAAAATCCTCGTCACTTTAATCGCATGGCCGAATCACGTTCTTGATACCCACCGAATTCATCAGCCTCAGTACAGCCAAATGCTTCACGTATCTCAGAGCGTTCCTTTGATGAGCCACCACAACACCACTTGAACCGCCAAGAACACATCTAAATACCTACATTTCCTTTGTATGAAACGTCGCTAGACGGATTCCCCATCTGCACCCGGGTTTGCAACACATAGTCTCGCATAAAGGAGTACATCGGTCTTTTCAACATTGAAGGGGAAGGGGAAGATTTGCCAAACTGGACAAATTCAGAAATTGCTTTGGCATGAATACCTACCTAATTAACATAAGGAAGCTTCCATTCCCACTGAACCCCATTTTGTCTTTTCCCATCAAAACTTGCCTTTTTCCGGGTCTCCCTCTAGATCATGGAGGAGTGGACTTGTATCACTGTAATTACTAGTGGTCTAACACACATTGCGTTTGAATTGGCCTTCCTATTCTCACAATGGCAGCTTGAGCTCGTCTCAAGCTTTACATCCTACCTAGCCTTGAACCGTCTTTGCAAATGGCATAGCTGATGCCGAGGCAGGAAGATTTGGAAGGGGACGGAGATGTATGAAACTACTACCAACGCAGCTGCGGTGTGGTAGTGAGAGTAGCAGAACAGAACAGAAATCAAGATTGATGAAAAGCAAGTGATTCTTGTCTGTTGCATGGGTTAATTATCGTGAATAGTATATGCATTGCTCCCTTTAACACATGCCGGCTTGTTGTTCTCTCGTAAAGTCAGTAGATCCAACCATCTTTAACCTATGAGGCTCAATTTATAAGACAAGACACACGAGGAGGGTTAAATATTCAACTCATCTCATTAATCTTCTATCCCCTTTTCTTTTCTCTAGCTCATCGATGCGTACCTAGATGCAAGGTAACAAGGCGCATGAAGACATGCATTTGCCCCTAAGTCTCAGCCCTATACTTTGTGCTTTGTCCCCTGTCTCCTATCCACTTTCAGTGATCCACTGCTTCATCCCCCTACCCACCAACATCACATTCGGCATCGTACATCCAGCTCCCTTTCATCTCCTCTCTCCTTTCCCTTCCCCGGCTTCAATAGAGGTACAATTACAGACGACGAGAAGATGCAGAGAGAATGACCTAGACTACTAGGGCAAGACAAGGCAATGCAAGATAGGTAGGTAGGTAAGTAGTAGGTAAGGTACCCTATTGCGGCCCACCCTTCTGCACGCCCTCGCCCTCGCCCTTCTGCGGGTCTTCACGGGGGTGCTCGCTGGCGGCCTTCTTGCTGGGCACATCGCTGCTGCTGGTCGCGACCCTCGTGTCCTTGCTGCGGATCATGTCCTTGTACTGCTCCTGCGCGCCCTGCTTGTCCTCGTAGTTCGTCGCCATGTCCGAGCTATCGGCCGTGGTCGGCGGGACTTGGCGGCCTGTCTGCGCGCTCTCGTGGGCGGCTAGGGGGTTGCCTTCTTCGGAGGATTGGTCGGTGGGTGGGTTGTCTTCGGATTCAGAGGAGGAGGATTCGGAGGTGGAAGAAGAAGATTCCGAAGAGGAAGAGGAGGAGGGGGGGGATTCGACGGCGGGGGACTTCTCTTCGTCGGGAACTGGGGCGCTGTGGTGCGAGTGCGAGTCGCCTTTCTTCCTGCTGGGGCCTTGGGATATGAGCCATGTTGCGGTTGGGACGGTGATGGCGACGGAGGTAATGAGCCTGTATTTCGCGAACAGTGGGTTAGCTGGCTTGCCTTCTAACAAGAGGAGCAGCAATCAATTGTACAGATTTGCCCGCAGCAAACTATGCAATTGGTCCGAATTCTCCTCCCGCAGCTGGAATTGCGTCTCCGAACAGCGGGCTAAAGCATGGAGGATGGGACGATGAAATGATGAAAGTAACTCACCAAGGCATATCACTCGATTTCTCTGCGCCGGCGCTACCGCCGTGGCTGCCGCTAGCAGCATACCCTCTCCGGGCAGCCGATCGTATGATTGATTGTCGCTGCGTAGGTGCAGCTCGTCTAGCGACGGCGCGGAGGGTAGATGTGAAGACACGAGATGACGACATAGTTGGAGGCTGTTGAATGGAAGGTGAGAGGAATTGATAGGATTGGAGTGTAGAAGTGTGTAAGTCCCTAAGGTCAATTGCCCTCCACTGCGTGTTTCCGCGTCCTCCAGAAATGAAATGTTTGTAGGATCACACAGTAGGTGAGGTAAGTAAGTGGGTAATGGAATACTCGGCGAGGAATGCAAATGTCTATGTATCTCTTATGTAAGTCGGCGTCCTTCTGTGCGTTACTTTTCCGTTCCTGCTCAACGATAATACCTCGGTATTGCGTCCGTGGTACGATTTGTTGGTTGAAATACTTTCTGAGGGGAGTCAAAAAAATCGAATGTTGACAATGACGGAGATGAGGTTTAAAATAAAACAAACAATCGATCTTGTCACCTCACCTTACCCAAAGTGCAACTGCAGCATTCAATGTTCTAACAAAGCCCTTGCTTGGAAGCTTCTCGCGCCAATTGCTCCGGTGGCTGACGATTCCATTTTCCGATTTCTTCGATGTCATCCATTGTTAGGTACTTATTCACACCAAAGTCTTAGCTATCATCATCGGAGCTTGTGTGGGGCCGTCCCCGGTTAAAAGGGGAGCCATCTCCATTAAATTACCACCTCTCAACGTCATTAGAACGCGAATATCCTGGTCTATATGGGGAGGGTGGTCATAGCTCTTTTTCGCTCCCGAGTCCCGACTTTAGTCATCTTCACTATCTCAGAGTTATCATGGTGCATCGGGTCACAATACACAATAATAACATAACGGATGTCTTTTCTTTATAACTCATAACTGGGTGCTATCTCCATAGTCTCATGGCTTCATCAGCATCAGAGCATAGTTCAGCTCAAGAAGCTAGCAACTAGCGGCTAACTACTGCATCCAGGCAAGGAACGAAGCCGTTCCATTAATGAGTCGTATCCTCTTACATAGCCATCTCCTTGTTCTCGTCCCGCAGCACCTTAAGCTGGCGTTCGAAGTCCTTGTTGACCCATTCCCAGTACTGCTGCCAGCCGGGATTTTGCACTGACTGCTGAACCTGGCCTTGACCCATGCCACCAGCTCCGGTACTAGCGCTTGGTAGCGTCGTCTTGGTCTTCTCCACAAGGAGGAGAGTGACACGTAGTACGCTCTTAATAGCCTCTTCTTGCTTCTCAACTTCCTGTTTCACTGCACCGTCTCTAAGTTTAGTCGACAGAATCTTCCTGTAGCATTCGGCCACTGCGTCCAAACGTCGTGTCGTCTCTTCGGGATCAATAACAATCAGCTTGCTAAGCATGAGGTTGCAGAGAGACCGAATGTCATTCTCATCATTCAGACCAGCAATGATGCGATCGTAAAATTCGAGAGAGCTGACACGAGAAAATGCCGTCTCCATGAGCGCGTACAGAGTCTCGTAAGCGCTCTATAATAACTTGGTTAGCAATCTACCCAATAGAGCTAGATTCAACCACGATAGCTTACCTTGCGAACCTCTAATCCGTCGTCCACCATATGCTTGAATGGGCCCATCTGAACCTCACGGATAAGCTCCGGCTTGATAATAGACTCAGTCATAACATAAGGTACTAATTCGCCGAGATGCGGTAGGATCAAGTCAGGTTTATTGTGAGCCGCCGAGTTCAGCGCCGTCATGCCGAGGCGGCGGATCTCTCTGTCTTCGTCCTTCAATACGGTCAAGAGCATGTCGAATAGCACCGTCTTCAGCATTAGATCGAAGGACTCGTCACTATCCGGAAGTGTGTACCGGAGTGCTTGTACGGCCACGCCTCTGAAAACTGGCGATGGATCTCGCAGGAGTTCCTAAGTACCTAAGCTTAGTATTTATTCAGATTCCAAGATTATGGGAGCTTACCTGAAGTTTCGGGATGTAGGTCTTAGGCTCCATGATAGCCAGTCGTCCTATACACTCTGCGCAAATTGCCCTGTTATCCTCAAGCTGGGACGCCGAGAAGAGCAATTGCCAGATTTCGCTCTCGTACGGACTGATGTCGGCGGACGATGCAATCGCTTGGTGAAGGATCTCTCGGATAGACTGGAGTAGTAGATATTGCTGGCTGCCAGGCTTCTTGATTGCATTCAGGATGGTGGGTAGGAATACGGACATATTGCCTGCGCCTGCACGACCTAGAGCCACTGCAGCAGACACTGAGACCTTGTCCGGTTCATCGTGGAATTGCTCCAAGAAAATGCTGGGTTTCAGGCCAGATTTCGCCCCAAGTCGTAGACCAATCTCCCCTAAGATCGCTAATGCGAGACTTTGTCGAGCAGTATCAGGCGGCGTCAGTCGGCTAGCTTTATTGAGCTCGTCAATGAAACTGTTGACATTGACGCCAACCTTGCCACCACTCGCGACGAATAGGGCGCCCGCAACTTTGCCGACAACTGTTGGGTCGCCCGCCACGCCAACACGTAGGACACCTTGCATCAAGGGCTTTCCCATGCCACTTGATCCGACATTGATGACAAGAGCCACGAGAGACTCTAATGCTATCCCAGTAACGTTCTTCTTCAGAAGTTCGCAGAGTGATTCGATGAAAGCAGGCGAAGAGACTATCTGCGGGTGTTCTAACTGCAGCTGCGCAACAACTAGTAGGGCTGGACTCAACAGATAAGTATCGTTAGAAGCAATGACGGGTAGAATAGCCACGACAATCTCCTTAGCTGTGTCCGCTTGGAGCTGGCCTCTCGTTACCGGGCTAAGGATGAGGTGCTGCAAAGCTTGGATGCTAGCACCTTTGAGAGCACGGTTTGACTTCCGAAGCTGGCTGCAAAGCTCCAACGCGACCTCCTGGATCCACGCTGGTTCTAGGCTTCCCGAAGTTGAGGAATGTCCTGCAACATTGTCAATTGCTCGTACGGCGTGCAAACGTGTCGTTTCGTTTCGCAGGCGATCCAAGAGCAAGTCCAAGGCAGCCTGTCGCTTTTCGGCAGGAATCAGGGCGATTCCATCCGGAGACGAAGTCCTCGAGATCAGTGTTCCAAGTGCTTGGATTGCCTTCTGGCGCACTTCGGTGTCGGCATCAGTTGCAGAAGCCCGATCCATTATGATTTCATACAGTTTCTGAAGCTCCGGCTTGTACTTCTGAATTGTATGTCTAGCCCGTGGCGGAGTAATGGCCTTAACCAGCTCCTCCGCCGTCCGGATAGCCTCGCTAGAAATCTTATAAAACCTATCATGAACAGCAGAAACTACTCCAGCAACAAGATTTTCCAGATAACGCTGGAATAGACTCGAGGAATGGGTCTTTGCTATGTCGCTTGTGAAATGAAGAACTGCCACGCGTAGTGTAGTAGAGGTAGCCGACGCGGCGCCCGACAGAGTCGCAGACGCCGAACCCGCACTACCCGTCACGCCCTTGGTAACATCAATAATCGGCTGCATAACCTGGTCGAAGTAATCGGCCAGGCCTCCAGGCTGCACCGCGATCAGATCATCTAACAGATTAATGATTGCTTGCTTCGTGGCGATCTGTTTGCCTTTAAGCAGCTTCGTCGCCGATTTGACAATCTGCGGAGTAAGCTTCTGAAGGTCGGCACGTGGTCCGGTCGGTGGTACGGTTTCGCGAGTAGGGGAGGCAATACCGGTAGCTCCTAGATAAGGAGCCTTACTTGTGAATGTTATACCACCGCTGCTCTGTCTCCGCCGTTTTCGGCTCTCTCCAAGAGAATGTAACAACTCGTCATTTTCCGAGGTGGGTTTGATTACACCTTCACCGGTCTTCCGAATCAGAAGAGCGACAGTGCCGATGATCTCGAGACGGACACTCTCTTCCCTCTCATCAAATCTCTTGATTAGCGGGGAGGCAATGTCGTTGTAAAGCGTTCCTTTCTCTAACAGATCTGTGCTTCGCGTAGAAATCAGGGTATATAACGCTTTCGCCGCGCATCTGCGAACTTTCCAACTTGAATCATCGTCGTCATCAAACCCTGCATCATCATCGAATTCATCATCTTCATCTTCTTCGCTGCCCGCGTCTTCTTGGTCCTCATCCATATCTTCATCCTCGTCAACTGCATAGTTGGGGTCAAACTTCAGATAACGGAGACATGCCGCGATCGTCTTATCCGTGTAATTCCGCATCTGTAGGCCACATGATGCTAAGAAGGATTCGAGGGTAACAAGGGCTGTTTCGCGGACTTCGTTGAACTCAGGATGCAACTCATCGTTGCCATCGCCAAGGGCATCGAGCTGACTCTGTAGCTCTCCCTGACTGAGGGGAGATAGGACAAACTCAATGAGCTGCGGTAAGTATTCACCAAACTTATGAGGAATTGATCGAGCAAGGGAGCCCATTATGGAAATGTAGAGTCGACGCATCACAGGACTAAGCTTGGGCTGACTCAGGGCCTTCTGGAGCTTCGTGATGAAACCATCAAGAACCTCAGTCGTAAGGTAGGGCGCAAGAATAGCAAGGGCAACAACCGCTCGTTTCTTGACAGGGGAAGGTGCTGTTTTCCTCTCCAACACCTGGACAACCACGTCTTGCAATTTCTCAACTTCCAGCGGTTGCAACAAAGGGCCGAAGCAGCGAACGACCTCAATAAGTACATCAACAGATTCGGCGGTGGGGTCGCGGTTCTTATCCAGCAATCCACTAAGCTCGACATTCGTCTGTTTGGAGGCGTTAGAAGGCGTTGGAATGCCTAAAATGCGTGGGATGAAGATGCGACTGATAACAGCGTAGGTGTCGAGCACGTCGCGGGAAGGAGTAACACCACGCACGGGTTTCGGTAGCGATGAAATGGCGTTTCGAAGAGCCAAGGCTGGTATCGAATTGTCGACCGAGTTCTTCAACTGAAGCGTACTAAGCTTCTCAAGCATGGGGGAGAGAACAGCGAGGGGGAGTTTGGGAACTAATGGACCAATGCTATATTGTTGTTAGTACCAGTCATAAGCCACCTGCGATTCAACTCATTATTCATACCATTTCACTGCTAGATTCTGAACCTCTCCATTTTGGTCGTCTAGCGCCTTGACAACATTGTCGACTATGCGGGAGGAAGTGTTGTAATCATGATTCAGGAAGTCCACCTTTTGCTTCGTGAGCATCTGGTGTAAGTCGTTCAAGGACATGAATCGGAAGTCTGGATCCGCATCACTCAGCTTGCCCAGGAGGGCATTAATGCTTTGGGGGTTCGGGTTATTAACGGCCGAAGACGCCATGATGATATGTAGACCGGATCGGTGGTTCGTTTGGAAGGTCGTTGATGTGATATGGAAATATGTAGTGATAAAACCTGCAATCCTATAGACAATCAGTAAGTATTGCACAAGAAGAATTATATGTGTATGAATGGTGTCTGTGAGGCAGGTAGCTAGCTACCTTGTGCGCTTGATCCTGGGTTGCCGCGACTGGAGATGCCTATCGTTGAAATTGCGGATGCAGACTCAGGATGCGACGGAACAGGAAAAAAGGAGCGAGACGCGGAACACCTGGAGTATTCAGTTATTCCTTTGTTAAGTCAATACACGTATCGAGGCCAAGCAATCAACCGGCTTCTGGGTGATAGCTCAGGCACGTCGTTGCCTAAGACAAACATAGGTACGTTGGAAGAAACTAACCTCGTAGAAGGAATGCAGAAGGGTGATCAAATTACAATGAACTCTCCAGAGTCAGAGGCATGCTTCTAGAGAGATCTCTACCTCTAAAAGAAGATTCGTAAAGGTCATGAAGTGAAAAGAAAATGATGGTGGTGAGGTGCGAAGGGAATGAATTGAATTGTTTGGATGGTGGGGTTTGCTTTGAGCTTCCTCGATATGCAGCTCAGGTGCGACAAGCTTGGAGGGGCTCGAGTGTTTGTGGCTGTGCGCCCGTTGCGGCTCCCAAACTTGACTGCTTACCTAAGTATCTCTGTACTTGATTTATCAGCCACACCGTGAGAAGACCCACATACGACAAAATAGGGGTAAAAGGGGTAATGGCCAAGGATTACGCCTTCTAGATCAGATCTTGTTTCCAATGAACTGCGAAGCGTGAAAGCATAAATACCTTAGGTACCTTAGCGGGAAAATGTGGTTACGGAGAACCATTATTTTGCAAAAATAATGGTTCTCTGCCACGAGCCACTCCCGCTGCGGTACCGGTAGTCAATCATTTCTAATCAAAGAGAGAGTTACGTTCAGGAAGGTACTAAGAACGCGCAGCGCTTTCCCAGGCTTGCTCACAGATGGATACATTGTCACGTAACAAATTCAAATGACAAATTCAAGGATTAAACACAATTCTCTTCAACTCTAGTCATATCCGCACAACTCTGAAGTGCATATATACCATCATATCCTGAAGCTGCAGCATATTGTGACAGTATATCAATGATGTGGCACTGACTCACTCAGGGCCCAAGGCCATGTCAAAAGAGAATGGGAAGGGCAAATGAAACCTAACCCGACCCGACGCCATACCTCAAGTATCACCACCTGGAAATTATTCTCCTTGCGCATTGTTCCGTGTCTCATTACTCTGCAATCAGTTCCACGTCATGCACGAAGTCCAGTAGACCTCCATCTCAGGTAGACTTCGGGTCATGCATAAAATTGTAGCAAAAAGAAAACGAGGAGGCCACATTGATGTGGAAGTTCGCTGCTTGACTCGACTCTGATGCTATACGGACTCGTGGAATGGCTTCAGGATATATCAGTCGAGACTAGCTACCGAATATGCCGATTGGAAAGGATAATATATAAAAGCCCATCCTTCGCAGACAATTTCAGTTCTTGATTCTACCAACACACAACACCAATTCTAAACAACGAGCTTCGCGTCCCAAAGGATTTTACAGTACACCCCACGATCGATCAAAGATATTAACCTCTAAACAGTTAAACACCAACAACAGCAAAAATGTCCACTCCAAAGGAAGAGATCAACGCACTATTCGTCAAGTGGGACGACCTCGTGAAAGTTGCCAAGAAGATCTATGGAAAATTGGAAGGAGACGTGTCGCAGGCCAACATCGACAAGATCAAGGACAAAATGCAAGACTTTGAAACGAACGAGGCACGTTGCCGAACTCTACTCCAGGGCATTTCCAATTCCGGCTTCCTCAAGGAAGCTCCGGAGGTGGACACTTGGCCGGCTAATCGGCAGGACGTCCACGACAAGGTCCAGGAGCTGTCAGGTCTGACTGGCGGAATGCACAGTGTCTTGAAGGAGTGCCTGGAGATACTAGGCGTTACGGTTTAATAGGAGGTCATGACGAGGAGACCATGAGAACAAACTCTACCGCTAAATATTTTGGAAAAAATCAGAGGACATAGGACTTACATAGGCAATTAAACACCCCTTTGATTTTATGCAACACTCTAAATATGTGAGAAGGTCTCTATATTATACGAAGCCAGCTAAATAAGGCTAGTGAACCCCAGTGTTATTCTGTCTAGATACCGGGTACATATCGTAACAATCGAATTCTTATTGGCACGTAGCGAGTGAGCCTGTTTCAAGCCTTTGCGTAGCCACACTATTCTCTGCGACTCCAGTGGTTAGAAGAATCTCCGATACTGCCGTTGGAAAAATACCGTCGCAAAAACCAGGGGAATGTTGTTGATATGTTCACACGTGTCAGAAGACTAACCCCTTAGAGGTGATCTGTCACAGCTCGACCCGAGAGGGCCTGGCCACCGGAAAGTTAGGTCTGTTGGAGAAGCCTAAGACAACATGTACAAAGTAGGTCCCCTATATGTGTACCACAAGCTTCGTGGGTCGGTCTGGAGTCCCTTGCGGAACAGTGTCATTTGTACCCCCCTGCGTAAGGTTTGCATCATGACAGATGTGGAAATTTGCTGCTTGACTCGACTCTGATAACGAATCATCAAACTCTGACATTTTACGGACTCGAGTAATCTTGCCAGGATACACAAATCAAGGCTAACTGACGTGTATATCCAGTGAACAAAAAAAAGAGAAAATATATAAAAGCCCGTCCTTCGCTGACCATTCCAGTTCTTAAGTCTATCAACATACACAACCAATCCCAAACAACAATATCTGCAACTTGAGGACAATACAATACAATAAAACATTTATTGATAGTGATAATCCTCTCCGACAGGCGAAAAGGAAATATCGGCAGGTAAAATGGCGACTTCACGCGAAGGACTTACTTCACTGGCAGCGAGTAGCAAAAAGCTCATTCAGGCTGCGAGACAACTTGAGGAACTTGACATTGGCGGAATGACACCAGACGTGAGGGAGAAATTCAAGGAGAAGTTAGACGAATCCAGATCAACCCAGGCAAAACTCATCCGTTTCATCACACAAGTCTTTGGTTCTAAGTATACGGTGGAGGAGCTAGCTACTGGGGTGGGATCGGCAGCGTCCTGGGAGGAAATCAAAGACAAAGCCGCAGAACTTTCGAAGCTGGAAGATGAGCTTTACACAACTATAAAAGAATGTATGGAAGTAGCAGGAAAGCCCTTCGAGCGCCCATAGAAACGAGATTATGGCAAGAGACTCTTGGTACCGTATCTTGGAAGATTTAGGGAACACAAATTTAGCCTAGGCTAGATAAGAAATTATACATTCCCTTTGATTTTATACAATATTTCAGAAAAGATGTAGGCAGGTCTCTAACTGAGCCAAGAAAGACTGGTGTATCCGAGTGCCACTCGTCCAATTAGTACTTCCCCTGAAAGTTTAGAGGCATGTATAATAAGTGAGCCTGTTTCTCGCCTCTGCGTAAGCATATGATTGTCCGGTATGACACCATTGAATGTTCCTAGTGTTAACAGCTGAGACTAGTACAGAGAAAATGATTACAAATATGATGTGGTTGTCGTTAGGATCTCTGCTTGTGGGTTATTTTCCGCAATTCCTAGCTTATAAGTCTCCTCAAGCCAAATAAAACCTAATTTCACATATTTCATGCCTAGCCGCTGCTTTTTTAAGGCCTGCTTTGACTCAGATAGGTCCTTCCATGCGCCAGAAGGCGATTAGCTAATGCAAGACATGCACAAGAGTCAAAACGTGAAGACACAAAACTGTTACCACGAACACTTAAATTCCATGTCGGGTCTTGCTAAATACAGCGCACTCCAAAATCTCCCAGTGTTCCGTCAAGTCAATCTGCACCAGGAATCATCTTCAGCGTTCAACCATGCGCCTTACAATCTTCTCAACTCCTCTGTGAGGTCATCGCGCTCCTTCTCCAGCTTCTGGCGGTTCGCCTTGGCCTCCTTGAGCTCGGTTCGGATCTGCTCCTTGTTGGAGACATCTTCGTCGAGGTAGTCTTCCAATCGATACTCCTTGCTGGTGGCCGCCGTGATGAGCCCCTTCAGCGCGTCAAGTCGCTTGTTGATCTGGTACTTACGGTCGGTCGACATCTTTGCAATGAAGTTGGTAAGTCCTAGGTATCATTGTTAGCCATGGTATTAGTTGCCTCTACTTCCAGCAACTTCGAGGTTCGGCCCAGGCACTTGAAACTTACAAGGAAAGTTCTGAGGAATGGCTTTCTTGGAGTTTGGTTTTGTTGATGGCTTGCTAAATTTGCTGTTTATGTGTGGATATTGGTGTAGATGGTGGATTGTACGGTCTTGCTCTGTGTTGGTGTAGTATGATGGGAAATGGCGAAGAGCAGCAGAGACCAGCGTTTATATATGATGGCATTTTGGCCATGACTTGGAAAATCTACTCTCTTGACGTGGAAGGTTCTCTCATGACCGAGATAACATATCATCATCCTGCATAGTGCCTTAGTCGTCTGCCAGTTGTTTGCGAAAGTCTCGATGCTGTGCAGTACTGACAGATACCTCGAGTCATTCTTTGCTACTTCCTGATTACCTATGATCCAAGTGTGCAAATGTTGTACAAGTCCGGGCTCCTCTTTGTATTCCTGCCCTCACTTGCAAATGGGATTAAGGGGTGACGTTTAATGGCATGGCAGTAATTTTGATTTATAAAGATTTCCCTCTTGTAATGCAATCTTGAAGATGTTTGATGGAACTTATTACAAGAAAGCAATGGAGCTCGGATGGAAGACCAATATTTACTGCCAAACCCCCATCTTCCAACACTTGGCTGTGACATAACCAAATTTCCAAGCTGCTTTCTGATTTGACTACCCTGACACACGCCGAATAGACTGCTTTTGCCATACAGAGTTTGTGTAGGTCGGTTTCCAACTCCTCATTAGTGGTACTCATAGATTACATCACTCATTCAAACTCGACTGGTACTAACATGGTGATAAAACAGCAATGTATCAATCCTGACTGGGAAAGTTTGAAACGGGAACTTGTGTAGATGATGGTTTGCTCCAGATCACACGGTCATGTCTAATAATCCGAAGTAAAACTGTACAACATGGATATGGACAAGCACTAAGCTAATGGACATATAATCTACTATATTAAACCTGCGTCCCCTGATACTTGAGACCACACTTTACATTTCACACTGAAGCCACAACAAGATTTACTTGGCCTGCCCAGAACCAGACATATGTCAAGAAAGCTCTTCAATTAATCTAAAAGCCAAACACGCATCTGCACCAAATATTCATAACCCATTTTTGAAACTACCGAGTTCTTCGGCCTTCATATCTGGTACTCGAACTCTGTTAGCTCCAACAACCTCGATCCACACGCTCCGACATTCCGAGCCACTACGATTAGAGCTATCTCAAGTTTCTAATCACAAATACGTTACAAAATGTCTGATTTGGAACGCTTCAAACATGCACACGAAAGAAGACTGGAACGGATCGATGAGCGCCTGCTTGAGCTGTCAGCGATGAAGCTTTCGATCATCGCCACAAAGGACAACAGAGACGGCTCCTTTGACGCTGAATTAGAAAATATTGAAAAACTCGCGACATCATTAGAGAAAGAGAAAGAAGACATTCGTCTTGAATTGAAGGACATAGAGACAGAAATGCAGAAACTGGAGAAAGAGAAGCAGGAAGCTGAGAAGGAGAGAGCTGATCAGCAGAAAGAAAAGGAGGATGCCTAAGAATTGATGAAAGGGTATACGTAGCTGTGGTGGCAGTTTTGGAGGATCGCGGCCAGTTTGAGATGATGCTAAATATGTAGGCTCTTCCTGGACGCTACTTTTTATAGCAAATTGAGTTCTTTCTATATACTTCCGCTCATGGTGAAATGGTATGAATATCTTTCCTAGATACAGTTGTAATATTATATATCATGGCACTACAACCATCAAATGGCTGGCTACGTGGCTGCAGGGGTAAATCCCAATGTAAAAAATATATTGGCACGATATTATTAATTTGGAGGCGGAAAACGTGTTGGCTTTGGTATCTAGCTAGCTAGAGTCTATCAACCAAAACGAGGGCCGGCCAGGCTCCTATGAGTCGAAGCGTATGTTCTATCTGAGAGGCGGTCGAAGGTACAAGAGGTATCTATGAAAACACAGACCAAGCCAAGAGATAAGGACAGCCTAGGTAATTGCTTGGGCACCAACATTCGCTCGAGTAAATTAGCTGTCGTACTGAATATTAATCGACCCCGTTCCTTTCTGTTTCCTGCCGTCGATGTAGACGTTGAGTTCCGCAGTTGCCCCCAGCGGAATGAACTCTATCGCATAGTTCAGCTCCTTATATTTGTTCCCCATTCTATTAGTCTTCCACTCCAGCTCTTCAAAAGATACATCAGGCGTCCATTCGACTTGGCACAAAGACGTTACCGTGCTGGTTTTCCGGCTGGGGGCTATCTGGTCTGTACATTGGAGGACTACCTCTCGCATGGTCTTACCAAAGCGCTTTTTGAAGGTCCGATACCATTTGGCACGGACTGGATTGCTCTTGGACACGTCATCACCCTATTACTTAGACTTAGTATCGATTAAGGGGAGGAGTAGCGTGTTCGTCACCGACCTTTCTCAAGTACCAGTGCATTTGATTTGACGCCCTCCACACTTCTTCCCGGTCATCCCACATCCTGTCTTGCTCGAGGTGTTTGCCTTCTTCAAACCTTGTCTGGAATTCGATGCCGAAATTGGCTCTCGAGACAGTTGAAGTGACGACGACAGGGGGGATATATACATTTACTTGGTCGGCTTCGTCTCGAGTAGTAAGGAACCCCTTGAAGACGGCACCCCGACTAATAGCGGTTCGCCTATTGACAGATATTAATTAAATTCGGTATCTCACATATAGGTATGCCAACTTACGGTCCCATGCCGCTTGACTGCAGGATGCTAATATGCTGTTTTGCATACTTGGCTGCAAGAGTGTCGTATAGGCAAGGACTCGAGCCAAGTCCTCCTACAAGGATGATGCCCTAGAAAGGATCTTGTCACTCAGAGTTCGACTTTATTTGATTCAACCTGGCTTACCGTAATAGATAGTCCCCGCTGTTTTCCAGAGTTTATCTGGCCGTCAATGAGTTTCTGGATGTCTGTAAGTACCCCCGTGAATGCTTTGTGCAAGTCGGACCTGTATGCGTGAGTCCCGTAATAAACTTCATGGCAAGAGAACATACTCTGTAAAATGGATGCGTCCATCTTTAATGATGGGTTGGCGAGTGGTGTCGGTTTGTGATTCTTTGCTAGGGAAAGCTTCGGCTGGAATCGATACAATGTATTCCTTCTTGCTGCTTAACACCTTGAACTGTGGTTTTATTGCATGCTCCCATTCGCCCTTCATGATATCTCTAATTCCAACTTTGCTGAGACGGTCCCATCCCCTCCCAAGTCTATTCTTGCAGATACGCTCGAAGGCTTCGTCAATGAAGATGCCGCCGCAGAGGTCTCCTAGAGAGTGGCTGATTTTAGTCACGTAGTCATTAATACTTTCTCGTGGTCGATACGGACCTATTCCTTCCGCTGCCTCACGCAAGGCGAGCGGTTTGACTCGTTCAATTTCGTAGCTGATCAGATCCTATGATCAAGTTAGCCCAAATCCATCGCTTCTCGAGAAAAAGCTACCAACAACTGTACCACCTCCGGCATCGCAGATGATGTACACATCGCCCTTTTTGACGCGTCTTCCTGGCTCGCAAAGCATATAGAGTGCTGCTGCCTCAGGTTCTGGAGCAAAGCTGAGAGTCGTCTCACCAGCATCACGCTCGTTGAGGATGCCAGCTTTCTTGACAGCATCTTGCATACTCTGCCGAGCGTAGCCTTTCCAAATTGCCGGAAGCGTGATGACTACATGGAACCTGAGCGCGTCGACAACACTGAGGCCTCGTGCTTTTGCTATTTCAGAGTGCACGTGCTCCCAGAAACCTCTAAGGTAGTCAGCCACGACATCCACGGCAGACTTCTCACTCTCTCGCAACATCTTACGACCCCTCAGAATAAATTCCGAGGATCTGAGGTTCGGCGCAAGATCTTCATCCTTCAGAAGCAAGAGTTTGAACCAGCGGACTGGATCAGAATCGGTAGGGACGTCATATCCCCAAGTGACTTCGTCATTCTCGTAGAATAGCTCTGTGGGAGCTTTCCCTTCCTCTCGGCCCGTCCCTGGCCACCGAGTAACGAGGTTGACTTGGTCGGCCATGAAATCCGCAAAAGTTGCCCAAGCTGCCCCCGAATACCTAGTAGTCAAATCCAGTCAATACTGCTATGTACCTATGAATCTCGTTAATATTGGAGTGGATCGAGATACTGACGTGGTTCCAAAGTCGATTCCAATGACCATGATGTCATCCTGCGGATCACAGTCACTATTGTCAGCGTCATTATCGCTATTTTGGCCCGAATAAGATGACTCTCGAACGTCCTTCGGTCGGTGAGGTAAGTTGAACGGTCGGTTCCGCGATGCCATGATGGATACGGCAATAAAATCGTAGGCTTTTGAACTGAACTAAATCGCTTGATTCACGTACAATAGCAAGTTAATGAAGCGTGATTGCGGCTCATGGAGCTATAAATTTGACAGCACACATTGAACAAGCCTGCAAAACGAAACAGTAGTGATTTGGAGAGCTGAATTCACCCATTGTGTGGTTTGGGCTTCGTTAACTAGGTACCTACCTAGGTATACATCAGCTATTGCAACTTCCTCAAATTACACGTCAGATTCTGAAATAGGTAGGCAGAGCCTTAGATTCTCAACATTGGTTCTATGAATTGCCTCATGTCCGTATTGGTATGCTGTCATTCAAACCTTGGGCCCAGTGTATGACATATTATGTATCGCATACTCGCAGCATCGTAACCTTAATTACCATCGTCCCTGCCTTATCCCCAGGGGAAAAATGAGGGACACGATTTACCAGTCGCAGCTGGGGGAAGTTTATCGTGTTTTGTTCGACATTGCGCCTTTCCCTTACAAGTCCCCGATATTCACCGGGTAGTAACACTCCTCCATAATCATACTATTATTTCATCATATAGAAGCTATCTTTCGGAGGCGCAGTCCACGAGACTGCCTGGAGATATTACTGTTACGGCAAGACGGTACAGTGTATTTATTCAATAAATCGCAGATATGAAGTGATAGGTCGTCGAAAATTAGACAATAAGATAGGTCAATGCATCTATATGAGTAGGTACCTACTCAAGCCATTCAGACTCGCATATAAGATGGTTTGCCTCGTTCCTGATAGATCCTGTAGTTCACCCAGACTTTGATATGATCAGCCCTCAGCCCCATGTAGGCCTTCACAAGGCATGACTGCATTGCGATCTGGCTAGCTGAAAACCCATTATTCAAAACCTCAAGCTACGATCCGGAGATCCAGGGGTGTCTTCAAGGCTTCAAACCCCCTTTAGAAGCTGACCGGGGCCCCGAAGGAGTCGTGCTCATCGTTGAGTAAAAGTAGTAGGTGAGGCCCAAAGCAGATGCACGTACGTTGTGAGTTTTTAGAGCATATACCATTTGTTGATGAAGGTCCCTGCTCCCTCACGTAATTCGACCCATTTCGCTTTCCCCCTCTATCCCTCGAATGCCAGCTTGGCAAGGGCCATGGTTAACCCGTAATGCCTGATATCCTCATTTCTACGTACCTACCTAAGGTACCTCCTAAGGTAGGTATTACAGGAACTGAGGTTTCAAATCCTCTCCTTGCACAAGACAGATTATCTACCTCATCTCCGATCTGAGTACCTCGTGATGTTGGGCTTCCTCTGGAGACTTTTCAAACTCGTGCCTATGGTGGCGCTGCGAATGTTTAACAGAGAAAAGAGCTCTACGACTTATTCTCGGGCTTCTGAAGTTGAAGCTCAGGCTTCTGAAGTTGAAGATCCATGCAACTCAACCAGACGCCTTACTGGTCCTGGCGCTCATATTCAATCTACGACAGAATCCGCGGGTATCGGCGATGAGTCAAGTTCAGACGTCATCGAGGTGAATTCCAGAGCTACCAAGATTGCCGAGCTTTCCGCAACGATTGACTCTCTCAGACACAATATCAAGCAAGAGAGCCAGTTGCGGGTCAAAGCAGAGACTGAAGTTCAGCAGCTAAGCAGCAAATTGAAGACGGTACAGACCAAATGGAAACGAACTGCCAGCAAGTTAGATCAGATTCTCTCCCAGGCGCAAGTTTTTAATACAGTCACCGACGAAGAACTGGTGTCCATGGTCAGACAGTTGCAATACAACATTCGCGGATTTGCTGTCCAGTACTTCAGTGAACCCTTTCCTGACTTTGGGCTCATGCCAAAGCCTAACTACGCAGACTACCTCCCCGAGCGTTACATTTTGTATCTGAGACGGTCTGAGAACTGCCCAACCATTGTCCAGTCATTCGTATGGCATGTACTTGCATCTGAGGTCTTCGACCAGTTTCGTTGGGCTGGGTGCGCCTCAGGAAATTTTGACGCGTTATGGGATCACATTGCTCATGGTAAGTCGTATAGTAGACTTCAATAGGCTCTGGCGGAAGCTAACAAACTGCTCTTCTGCATAGCGAGAATCAGAGAGTCCCAGGCAACAGCCATAGCCACTCAAAAACTACATGCATGGCGCGCCACAACAACGGGGCTAGTTTTAGACAGCCTGAACGAGCGAGACACGTCTACCAACCAGGAATTAAAGGCGATAATCATGCATGAAATGCGGATGGTTCTGAGCAAAATATCTAAACAGGCCTATGAGAGCGAACTCGACAATATCTTAGACGCTGCAATCAACCTAGACAAGATAATCAGTTCTCAGGCTGCGAAGATATCTTGGAGATTCTTGGATCTACAAGACGGAGAACATGCGCGAAAGGAACTCTTGTCGAATAATATCAAAGGCCTGGTAGTGGTCAGCCCAACTATGGTAAAACGAGGCAAGTCTAATGGAGAAGACTTCGATACTGAGTCTGTGTTATTGCCGAAAGTAGAGGAATTCTGCAAGAAGCGTTGGGACTAGGATGTGCAGTGTTAGCTGGGGGGATACACCTATCTTCATCGTTATCTCACCGTGGCATTGTATTAACAATTAATGTTGCATGATTGTGGGAGGATTCACGAATGACGCATATATTATCTCCACGCTGGTCATCTGATAGCTGAATTTTATGGTAAGGGCATGCATGGATACCCTTGGCCAGTCGATTACAAGGAAGCCATGTCAACGATGAAGCATTTTGCTAAGATGATTTTGAAAGGGGCAACTGAGCTGTAGTAGCTCCGTTAGCTATCATTTCCTCTCGTTAAACGTCAAAGTATTCATATGATAGAAATGAACCCGATTTCTCCAAAATTCTTTTCAAGTACACCAGTAAATTTTTGGGTTAGAAGTTAGCTGCTCCATCTTAGATTCATTCTCACACCGTCACGTTCACACTTCCTGGGGTAGCTCGATCATAGAATCAATCATCAAACTTCATCGTTTCTATTCACACAGTTAGGATACAATCCAGACACCCCATGCACCATGTTGGGCCCCACGAAGAACTGTTCGAAGAAACAGAAACAGCGTCCACACCAAGTTCAAAAACCATAGCCACGGGGCACCATGAAAGGCGGCAAAGGCATCAAGATGGCCCCAGCGGACGTGTATCTGGAACTCTATTGGGAGGATATTGAGGAAGGTGTTGATGCCCTGCCCGATGTCGCGTACGGACGCCAGTGACCGAGCGAATTCATCCTCCTAATAATCGGTGACCAACGTAGATTCGGGGAAGCAAGGGAAGATGCGGCGGGTTCCGTGGGTATTCGTAGAGCTCATTGCTCAACATGGGTAGAACGGGAGTAGGTATCAGACATGTTACTGTAGCGGTTAGACAAGATACCGACATCCATTATTGAGATTCGCGTGCAGCCTAATAAATCATGAGAAGTTGAATGGAAGCAACGCCATCTCACACGCCACAATAGGTGTGACGCATCGAAGCCGCTTACTCACCTGGCCCTCACTATATCATAATTAGGAGTTAGCTATCATACTAGCATTGTGCTTGCAACATAATTCTCCGATAATAAACTAAAATTATATGAAACACTGAATTTGGAATTTACCTCGTAGAAGAGGAGATTTTTTTGAAACCTAGGTCAATATGTGATGTAGGGGGTCGTATTCGAGCAATGTGCAACTCGAGTTTACGTAAGTCTTGGCAAACCACCCCTAGCTTCCAAGGTTCCTAGATGGTATCTACACGTGGGGCGTACTACGAGGTCTCAGCGAGCGATGTTCCGGCCTCGTTGCTACGTGGGAGTTCCCTGCCGACCTAGCTGTCGGACTGCAGCACGTGGATAGCCTGGAGGGTCCTGGCTGGCACAAGTATCGCGAGGAGCATGAGAGCGTGATTTTCTTCGAGGAATGGGTCGGACTGGACGACCTGACGGAGGAAAGCGCTGCAGAGCGGGTTAGGGCGGCTAGCGAGATTATCGATCAGACGGTGGGACTTTGGGCGGACTATGAAATTGCTGGAGGGCGGGCGTGTGGTGAGAAGGGAAACGAGGTGACTTGCTACGCCGTGTACAGCCGGCCGCGAGGCGCGGGCGAGGAGCGGAATTGGTCGTGGCGCTACGTTGTCTGTCCGGAACAGTTTGGCACACACGTGTTTGAGAATATGGCCGAGCTGCTCGAGTGGTACAAGTCTTATAGTGAGCCGCGAGAGGAGGACTGGAGTGTCTCTGTGGAGGGAAGTGTTTCAGGCGTAAATTTCAATTGGTTGCCCTAGGGCTTCTAATAAATCCAAGAACAGCTAATATTTGGCAACACCGGGTCGGAGGTAGTGTCTTAACCGCCTTTCTGAAATATCATGCGATACGGAATTCATTACGCCCGTAGTTTCGTATCCCGCTTTCTAGTCATCTTCCTTCTCGTTGGCAGCCCCTAACACCGAACCATCCCATTTCTGATGGCAACTAAAGCCACGACATCTTCCTCGTCTGATCCCAAACCACGTACTTCTGAGCGAAGCGCTTAGCTTGCTCTTGCGGCTTCAACTTGTGGCCGTTTCCTATTTCCATAAGCTGCTGGGACAGCGTTGCGAGCTTGCTCGTAAACACGTCATTCGCAATATACGCTCCTTTCAGCCATCTACTTCCCGTAGAGGCGTCGAACTTCCTCCGCCCGTGCAAGACACGAATATTATCGAATAGGACGCACTCTCCCGGTTGCATCTTATATTGGTACATCCACCGTTCGTCTTCCACCAACTCTCGAAACTTGTTAGCAGCTGCTAGCCATCCGCGATAAAATCGGCTGCCTTCCTCGTTGTATATAGGACGTTGGCGTGTGGCTTGAAATGGAGGTGACCAAAACACCGACCTTAGAGTCTGGTTTACCACGGGACGTAAGCTTTGGTAGTGATGCCCATTTTTCTTATATTCGTATCGAACGAGCCTTTTCGAGAGAAAGTCCAAATAGCGCTTTGGCCCTAGTTCGATTAGATGGGCAGCTCTCATGCCGTCACTGAACATAGATTCACCACCTTCGCATGTGTTTTCGAGGCAATGTAAGATTTGTATACGTGGCGTATCGGTAACGTACAGCAAATCCTGGTGTAGCCCGAGGTAAGAGCTCGTGTAGGCCACATTTTCCGCCTTGGGCTTCGAACGCACGTCCCAGGTCCTGCCGTAAAATGTTTCTTGCAGATTTCCGATCTGATTGGCAATGGATAACACTGACTCTTCAGATGATGGTACATTGTGCAGAAAGAGTAGACCATGCGTACGAAGGTGATGTAACCCGGACAGAAATCCCGATCCTCCCGCTATCCATTCATTGTAGTCAATTGTTAGACGGTCTTGTTCAATTATAGCTTTGTCCCACAAGGTTTGATGTGGTAGGTGAAAAGATCGTCCACTTAGCAATTGTCTTTCAATCGCGGCAGGTGGGTATCGGGATACATGCTTTCCCGAGTTTAGAAAATCATCATCCCAGACAATTTCAACTCCACCGTCCTCGGTTCTCGAGATTTTCTGAATAGGGAGCTCGGACGGCACGTCGCATGTGCCGAAATTCTTCTGTCCAGAGTCGGGGTCTACGCATATGCTACAGTTGCAAGCATCACGAAGCCAGTGTCGATCCAAGAGATAATATCCTTCATCCTCTGGATTGCCGAACTGAATCGTATACGGGTCTTCGAGTCGGATTACTAGGTCCTCCTCACCCTTCGTAAGGCCACAGGATTCATTCGCTTCGCCTGACCCCGCCTGGCTGGCTAACGTTCTTTTATTATTGCCGGCAATCCGAACCGTTCCCGATTGTTCCTTAAACGAGGGAACAAAGCCACGCCCGGCAGCTCTGAACTGATGAGAGTGATGTGGGTGAGATTTTATTCCACGTTGATAGACCGATGGAATGGCCGTGAAAGTCCTGCCAACGCCACGACTCAGATTGTACACACCAGAGCACATAAGGTGATGTGTGGGTGAGTTAAGCAAGCTTCGTGATACACCCGCTGCAGGTGCCATATTGACCATATTAGTGCAGTTTCGAGGGTAAAGGGTTATATGTATGAAAATTGCGACGAGGCTTGTGTTACCTTCTAAGAGGTAGTCAACGAGGCTCCTCTCCGACTAAATTGCCGAGGTTTCTCCTAGCACGCCCCCGGGAGTGGCCAATAGAAAGCCCAAGATAGAACTTCTTTCGTGCGGCCTCGAGATAGCAAAACCCTCACTGAATACATATACCATTAGTTTACCGGGAAGTAATGGCATATCCAAGCAAGACCGCATTTATCACACAAGTGCGGCAATTGATGATTGATTGGATGATTAAGTACGTCAATTAAATCTTGTTGTACGATTCTATCTCTTCATACAAACGATAAAATTGGTCTATGAAAACACTCATCCAGCAGAATATCACGTGATAGCCAGTGTAACCAGTAAGTCACATGACTAGACCCCTTTTGCATTATCATTATCATTATCGTTATCTTATCCTATCTTATCTGACAGCATTCGCCATGCGGATGGGACGTCTCTTCAATAACGATCATATTCATGGTACCTTGGCTAGGTACCTATTTGAGGGTTTCTTTCAGCATAGACAGTCTTTCCACTTGTCTTTCCGGGCCGCTCTCCCCTGGATCAAGAGGGACAAGAGCAGTTTTCTTCAATTTCCGAAGAACGCGATAGTGTTTTCGCCCCTTGATGTGCATCTCCCATTGGTCTTCGGACTGGAGGGACACACCGCAGGTTTCGCAAGTCTTGACCTTGAATGTAGCATTAGCAGGCTCATTGCTATTGCCAAAAACTGCGAGGACTTGATTTGCTGTGCTGGACAGTTCACTCGGGCTGGCTAAAACTTGGCCGCCGAGAAATCTTCGGCAAATGTGCGCAGCTGGCTCGAGCACATTTGCAGAGAAGTTGCTAGCATCGGAACTGGAACTGTCTAGCAAGAATAGATATTCCATTGCTCCGTGTTCTTTGAAAGCCGGGATGGACTTACGTCGAATCCATCGCAGCTGATACCTGGCGTACTGCCTCGTCGCAATTTTTATTTCTTCTATGCCGGTTTCTTTCAGCTGGTTTACCTTGGTTGGACTCGCACCATTGCGCTCGGCCTCGAGAGCGGGTTCCATCTGCTTGTACCCGATTGATTGCCATATTCCACGGGTGAGATCAACAGCTTCTCCTTGGTTGGATCGCAGTCGCCGACTCTCGTGCAAGCTTCGCACCTCGTCCATTAGGCCATTCTTGTACATCTTGTCCACCCTTTTACTGAGGCGTTCGTTCAGTACTTCAGGATCGGTGTAGAGCCAGAACATCAACGATTGCCAAGGGCCTGTTGCCGGATCGGACATCGCCTTAGCTTGCCTCTGCTCAGCATATACGTCCGATGCCCGCTTTCCAGTAGTGAGATATATCTCGAGAGAACGCCTAATCTTGCGTCGATCATCGGGGTGCCATCGATCTGCCATGGCAGGATCTACCTCTCGAAGACGTCTCAACATCAAATCAGTAGGACCCCCTAGGATTGGGAATTGCGTTATGATTTCTTCTTGGGATCGATGGTCTGGGTTATCATGTTGAGCCCCCTGAGAACCGACTAATTGATCCTCAAAAAGTAGGGCATGGATGTAGTAATGAGTGCCGCCTACTACAATAGGAAGCTTTCCTCTACTTCGAATCTCTCGAATGAGCTTCTTGGCCTCGCGCGCAAAACTGTCAACGGTCCAGGTAGGTTCATTCGGGTTAATATTTGCTAGAAAGTGATGTGGAACACCTTGTTGCTCCTCGAGCGACAGTTGGTTTGTGATGACTGGTAAGCCCCTGTACATCTGCATAGCATCGGCATTGATGATTTCGCCATTGAACTTGAGCGCCAAGTCCACAGCGAGCTACACCAGCTTTTAGTTTCAATAGAGGTTTGATAAATATTTTAGAAGGGAGAAGACCGACATCTGATTTCCCTGTGCCTGTTGTTCCCAGGATAACCACGAGAGGCTCTTCGGGTGTACATGTTGTGGCCATCCTCCGCGCGTTTCTACCGAGAAGCTGTACAAGTCCTCGTCTCAATGTGATCATCGCATGTTACTTAAATTGATTAAGAGATTCTATGTTTCTAAGGATTTAGATGTATCCATAATTGAAACGCATAAATTGAGTTGTGAGTGAATGCCGAGTTAATGAAAATACACTAGTATTCCAAGCCACAGTTGGGGCTCGGTCGTGTCGCGGTGAGGACCCATTGTTTCCTTCCATTTTGGGTACAGGCAAGGATCCACCCAAGACCCTGCGCGTTCTTCCTGGTGCTTATTGCTCCAAGGTCACGTGCGTGTTAGCTGGACAAGCTTACTCCACACTTATCGCATAATGGACACATAGTTCAATTTGGGGATTTTTTTGATGCCAGATCTGCCCTGCGACTTTACGACTTTACTCACTCTCCTTTTAATTGAGAGAAAACATCGCGACGACCTCTACACTAATAAGAGGGCCTTTCGTCGCTCACTGCATCTATTTTCCCTTCTACCTTCTCTTTTATTCCTATTAATCTTCTCTAACATTCCACCACGATGAGTAGCTGTAAGTTTATTTACTTGTCTCCTGCATTCAGTCAGCTCCTACGCTTGCTATTCGAAGCTCGCGACGCGACCACGATCGCTGCCATTGAGTCTTGACAATAGCTGACCTTGCTTCCATTAGTACGGTTTCTCGATCTTGTTAAGCCCTTCGTGGCATTCCTGCCCGAGGTCCAGCAACCAGAGACCAAGGTCCCCTTCAACCAAAAGTTGATGTGGACAGGTCTCACGCTGTTGATCTTCTTGGTCATGAGCCAGATGCCCCTTTACGGCATCGTGTCCTCCGACACCTCCGATCCTCTATACTGGTTGAGAATGATGATGGCGAGTAATCGAGGAACACTGATGGAATTGGGTATTACGCCGATTATCTCCTCTGGCATGGTCTTCCAGCTCCTCGCTGGTACCCACATGATTGACGTCAACCTCGACCTCAAGTCCGATCGCGAGCTCTACCAGACAGCCCAGAAGCTCTTCGCCTTCATTCTCTCCGCCGGTACCGCGACTGTCTATGTCTTCACCGGCCTCTACGGCCCTCCGTCTGACCTCGGCGCTGGCATCGTCTTCCTTCTCATTCTCCAACTCGTCGTAGCCGGTATGATCGTCATCCTTCTCGACGAGCTCTTGCAGAAGGGCTATGGTCTTGGAAGTGGTATTTCCCTCTTCATCGCTACCAACATTTGCGAATCCATCATGTGGAAGGCTTTCTCTCCTACCTCGATCAACACTGGTCGTGGTCCTGAGTTCGAGGGCGCCGTTATTGCCCTCTTCCATCTATTGATGACATGGC
Source organism: Hypoxylon sp. FL0890 (assembly GCA_022497025.1). NCBI lineage: Eukaryota > Fungi > Ascomycota > Sordariomycetes > Xylariales > Hypoxylaceae > Hypoxylon > Hypoxylon sp. FL0890. Next base: position 232,918 of record MU386582.1, on the reverse strand, counting down.
CCAACAAGCAACGTGCTCTACAGGAGGCTTTCTATCGCCAGAACCTGCCCAACATCATGAACCTCCTGGCCACCCTTGCCGTCTTCGCCGCCGTTATTTACCTCCAAGGCTTCCGCGTCGAAATTCCCGTCAAGTCTTCCCGCCAGCGAGGTGCTCGTGGCTCCTACCCCGTTCGTCTGTTCTACACGTCCAACATGCCCATCATGTTGCAGTCCGCTCTCTCCTCCAACATCTTCCTTATTAGCCAAATGCTCTACTCTCGTTTCTCCGAGAACCTCCTTGTCCGCATGTTCGGTGTTTGGGAAGCGAGGGAAGGATCTGCTCAGCTCTCTGCTGTCTCTGGACTGGTATACTACATGTCCCCGCCGCTTAACTTCCGTGACGCCGTCCTCGACCCTATCCACACCGTTGTATACATCACCTACATGCTCAGTGCATGTGCTATCTTCTCCAAGACCTGGATTGAAGTCTCTGGTTCCAGCCCTCGTGATGTGGCTAAGCAGCTGAAGGATCAAGGTCTTGTCATGGCTGGTCACCGTGACCAGAGCATGTACAAGGAGCTGAAGCGCATCATTCCCACAGCTGCCGCTTTCGGTGGTGCTTGCATTGGTGCGCTCTCCGTCGCCAGTGATCTCATGGGAGCTCTTGGCTCCGGGACCGGTACTCTTCTTGCCGTCACGTAAGTCTCCCACCACAGATATTGCATAAAGCATTTACTAATTCGATTAAAGCATCATCTACGGCTACTTTGAAATCGCCGCGAAAGAAGGCGATCTTGCTGGAATGAAGGGAATGATCATGGGATAATCCTCATGATTAATGATCCGAAGTCCTATTCAACCGTTATGACGGCGCAAGATAAAGAGTGCAATTGTTTCACGCTATGTGTAATACCAAGGGGAAATAAAAGTCATGAGGATTTCCACAAGGGCGGCGAAACTGGAAAAATGCATCAAATGGCTGTCTGCGGTCATTCTCGTCGGTGATTCTGATAAGGGGTCCCTGGGACGAAGAGTGTATTAGTCTACGTACCAATATTAGCCACGAAAACATAACATGTATATCATTAATTCTTATTTCATGACTTGAAAGATTGTAGGTGTATGCCGAGGGAAGCTGATCTCTTTAGGGTTCAACTGTGGCCTTCTATGGCTTGCATGTCTCGTCAAGTGACGCCGAGCCAGAAGGCAAATCATCCCCTTGCACTAAGTTTCAAACATACTGGTCGCCAGCATCGATTCCTAAACTTTAGTGCAATAGACATCTCAGCTGTCATCAAAGAGAATGACTGCACCTCCTAGGGGCCGCCACGTGTGTGATATCATCAGGCTCTAGATTCCACTGTCAAATCCATATCATTCACACCGACTCCAAGACCTTCGGCGACAGGTGACAACTTCCGTGCATAAACGCTTGCTGGCCGCGATGACTCGGACATACCAGCCACCGGATCGCGTGACACGTGATTGTCGTTGCGTATTCAGTTGATAAACGGGCGCGGACAAGGCAGGTGACGACCGCACCAGTCAACAGAATAATTATTAAATTCATGTACCTACCTCTATACATATTACCTACCTAAGTAGCTTTACGGAAAGTTGCAAGTAATTTCTTGAAATATATTCAACTCTTTGGGAAAGGGTAGTGACTGAGGGTTGGGCCGCTTTACATTTACTTGTTCACCGGGTACTTCCACAGACGCGTCAAGACTAAAAAGACAACAGGAGACAGTATACAGGTAAGTTGACACATTGAAACAGAGACATTATGGCAACCAGTTTCGAGTGAAGGCAGAAAATTACCGTTCACACCTATATTGCACTTTGGGTCTAATTAAATGTACACGCTGTTTCATGACCGGAATCTCGACACCTCCCAACCCTCTGGCACACATGACCCCGCGCCGCCTTTGCTCAGGCGGCTCAGGCCTGGCTCAACTTCGACTCAAGACTGCTCAGGTCTGCTCACCCATCTCACCAGAAATCGACAGCTTTTAACGAACCCGAAAGGGCCCTCTTTCCCAGCCAAGGGGTCCCAAATCTGTTCCCACTGTACGCTCATTCCCAAGCAGTTATCCTGTCTGCCTGTCTTCATACGTGGGTCCTTTTCAACTCAGTTCCAATAAGGATCCATTATAATATCCGACATTAATGCTCTTTTAGCTGGATCGAGATTTGTCATCCTCAATATCAGCCTCTTTGCCTCGTTGTCAAGGTTAGGAAACATCTCCTCAGACCATTGCTCAAAAGGTTCGTTTGATTCGTCTTCCGCTATGGCTTGCCACAGGCCCTTTAAGAGCGCTCCCGCCTCCTCGTCGTTGACATGCTTTACGAGCGCATCCGGTAGCGGGCCGAAGACCGAAAGCAACTTGAACAAAATCACTGGCTCGGGTTCAATTTCAAGTTTCTCGAAGTCTGGGTGAAAGCATTGCGCGCCCGTGATTACGTAGAGACACTAGGAGGCATGGTTAGCAAGATTGGTCCGGCCAAACCAAAAGTTCACTCACTAGAAGTCCAAAAGAGAACACCTCCGAAGGTTTCCCAACACCTTTCCCTAGTTGCCCTTCCGGGCTGCGCCACATGACGTTCCCCATCCTGTGGTTTAGGAGCTTTTGGCCTTCCAGTTTCAAAGCACAGTCCATATCGCCCAATGCCACCTTTTCCAGCTGGAATTGATCCTTCTTGTCCACATACCAATTGAGAAAGACATTAATAGGCTTGATGTCTAGAGAAGGATAGGTCAGAGGAGAGTTATGGGCAATGGCAGTCGAACCTTGATGGTATTATACCTAAGTGTATCCAATGCTTTGTATGAGTCCCAGCCCAACCTCTTTCAGAATTGTCTTTCTTGCCTCTATCGGAAGGGCTGGATAATTCTCTACCAACGAAAGCAAGTCGCTCTTAAAGTACTCATAAAACAAGTACATTTTCCTTTTTATTTTCGTCTACGTGGATTCGGAGGCGAGGATTATTACCAAAATCGTCCTTGAACTCCTGCAAGAGATCAAAGATTGACCGGGAAACAGGCTTTAGAACGAAGGGTTTGCCATCGCAGCTAGACTTAGTTTTCATTCAACTAGTCCTGATTTTTACGAGCAAGATCGAAAATGATTCTTGAACTTACAGTGCAAGGTGGATATCAAGCGCCGGTTTCGTAGGATGACGCTGGAGTAGCTTTTGGCACACATACTCGCGACCGGAGTGACCAACGAGTGTTGAAAACATCCTCGCAGCGTTGAAAACACGAGCACGGTAAAGAACCATCATGTCATGGGGAGGTACCGTAGACCCACTAAAGGTAGGAGTAGGGGGTGGGCAGGGTGGAAGAACGAGTAGCTGATCGACTGTACAAAGTCTAGCGCGAACGTCCCGCAACTTTTCAAAAGGTGCCACTACAGAGCCAGATCACGTGATCGACAGTCCAACCATAAATAGCGACGCTAAGCCTAGTTAAGGTGATCAGCTCAAATTTTGGCGTACGAAGGCGCGAGGCATTGAAACTATCTAATAGTTAACCTTCATAGAGAATCATTCTTAGTGACGGTTTTACTTCCCCTTCTCTTCCTTATCTTTCAATTTGCTCCAGCTCCTTCAATTCCCTCTGGAGTTCCTCACTTTCCCTCATCCATCCTTCTCGCTGCCAGATAACCCGCTCTAACTGAGCCTCGAGGAGGTGCCTAATAATCTCATTCTCCTCGTTGTCGATATCAGCTCGCATTGACGTCTGACGCTCGAATGAAGCGAATATCATTCCGTATAAATCGGCAAGCCTGTGATGAATTACTCGCTGGCGGCCCTTAAATAAGCGCTCGATAACAACATGATTTAATTGGGATATCTCCATTGTTCGTAAATTTATTGTCTGTTCCTCAGATATTACGGTTCGAATCTCTTAGAATTGCTAATTTGGGGGGTGGCTCCTTGTGTTGTTAGGAGTGCCTAACGCAAACTTGATCTTCCTTATCTGTTTCTTATACGATCCTGGTGGGAAGTAGGGCTTTTAGAGATGGATGGTTTCCTGGTTCTAAGTTGGTATGGAATGGGAAGGTCGGAGGAAGTAAAGTGACAGCAAAAGGGACCATGTTAAATATAAAATATTACCTTAGGTATCCATGGCTTTAGACTCTCATCGAAATTGTACGACAGTGACAAAACATTTTGAATCCCAGGACAAATCACAAAATGTTCAGATGTCATGACTGATAAAGCTATACTCATAGCTAGAATTGTGACTCGTTGGACGTCCGATAGGTGATTCTGCAGTGACACGATCAATATTCGATAGCTTTTCAGCCTTTTCACACATATGTCGAAAACCAGAGGATTTCTATTTGTTATAGGCTAGACGTAAGAAATCAATATGCGTCAGTACTGATTTTTCCATTATTACTCTGAACCACTCCACCGTTTGCCCTCACAATATAGAACAGCAGTCCAAGGACAGAATCAGTCTATCCTGTCCGAAGCTCCCCTATGGGTGTCTTGGTCCTCGATAGAGGCACCATGATGTAGTAATAGACGGATCATCTTCATGTCGCCCAAGTCCATCACTGATAATAAAAGTTTTTCACCTATTATATTCTTAGCCTCGACGACCGCACCCTAATTGATCAGACACTTTGCCATATTGTAGTCTCCAAGCAGCGCGGCCAAATGTAGCTGAGTATAGCCATAGGTACCAATCTTCACTTTCGATGTTAGCCCCTTTTTTTTATTAGTAGTTGGACTGTGTCCCGACCTCCTAATACTACTGCAGCTTGTAAAGTCGTACAGGTTTCTTTATCCTGAGCCTCGAAGTTAGCTCCATTGCCAAGCAATAATCGAATTAGGATATGATTCCTATCCTGTACCGCTAATCGTAACGGCGTATGTCCACGATTATCCTCGGTTTCAGTATCAGTTCTGTGTCTTGGTAGTAGTCGGATTGCGGATTTGTGTCTTTGGGATATAGCTTTTAGGAATGATGTATAGCCATTCCTATAAGGCTCCAGAAGCGTGAAGATAAATGAAAGATACAGAAGATATAACGATGAAAAGACACCATCCAAGAGGATCCTCGGCCAGCTCTACTATAAAATCATGCGGCTTATTAAGGCTATTTCAGAGCTAGTTCTAGGGGTAACCCTAGCAGGCTGTAAATATATATTATTATAAGACGGAGGACTTTTCTCTCACTTTAGACCAAGCTTTTAAAGGTCGTTAATGAAAAGTCAATCCACACGTTGTGGCCTTAAGGTTGCCCTTACTATCTACATATATGCTACTCTGCCCTTCAGGGTCCTCTAATCGTCCCATGCGCCATACATGCGCGAACCTTAGTGTATACTAGGTATTAGATACCATACACGCTCTCTGGATATAAACAATTCGATCACCGTCATCGGACGCCAATGACTCTTTGCTAATGCTAAATTAAATTAAATCTCTCATATTGCATGCTAATTTCGTATCTTGCCTTTTTAAACCGCTGTAGCCAAGGCTCAGGACGTGTTATTTCGCAGGCAAAGAAAAGACAAGATCATGAGAGGCACCGACGCCATAGAAGGAGGCATTTCTGGGTCAGATTGGCGGTGACAGCTATAACGAGTTCCACTGATGCCGCTTCGGCATTGAATGTAGCTATGCGAGATGGCGGCAATGTTACAGTGGTATGACGTTTTGCCGCAAGCTTCTTGCAGGATCCAACATCGTACGTCCATACAATATAATAAAATCACAATGATACGGGATTCCCCCTCTATTACGACAGATCCATATCAGACCGGTCTCGACTCAACCCACTTACGAGAAGCAAGCCGGCATTTTGTTGAGACGTGGTACCATGGCACGATGACTGTTTTCGTGTCAATTTATCCAACATTAATTGAGCAAACCTCAATTCAGACTGACTGAATATGACTCCGAGGTAGGCCGTTTAAGCCGGTTCCTAGTCCGGGTGACGGCGTCCGATATTAATTGATACCGGTATTCGTTAGGCATAGATGTGTCACGGAAGCGGGAGAGACGGGTAGGAACTTATCCACTTCAGTTTCCGATACCAGGCGTAATTGAACTTAATTAGTAGGTATGCATTGGACTTCAACAATCCAGGGTGGGACTTTGCGAGAAATGTAGGGGGTCGTATAGTTTGCATAGAACAATAGCGAATCATACCAGACGAATTTCAAACCTTTGAGTCGAGACCCTCTTGTCCCCCCAGTGTAGCACGATACGATGTAGGAGGGCTGGAGGGTTAATAGGTTATCTCCAATCTCCATGGAGACGATTTGACTATACAGCCAATGAGAAGTGTCGTTTGCTTCCTTAGTTGCATGCATGCAAGTATGGCACCGAAGGCCAAGGCCACCCCCGCATAATAATGTCGCGTACCGGAACCGGTGAGTTGACTCACCCCTCGCCTGCATGTCTAAGTCAATAGTTCCTCAGCCCCTTATTCTTTCTTATCTGGGGCGTAACCGAATTCTATAGCCTGACATGACAGGCGGAATTCTATGATCCCTGTAATATTGCCCAAGTAATTTCAAGTCACGTACTTAAAAAAAAAGTCGGAAAACTGCATATAGCAAGGTTGACGGAATGAAGGCTAGTCGGTCCGTTCTCGCAGTTCGTGGTGATTCGTCTTCGGAAAATAGCTCTGACGGTGAGTATACTTGTATTAGACAAGCATCGGCTACAAGGTGAGTAAATTATAGATCATCTGGTTCCCCCACATCAGAAAGGTGCAGGTTACACGCATGAGTTAATTGTCCACTCATTAAGCGAATCAGCCCACCCATCTATTCGCAGACCAACAGCGAGGAACGATATCACTCAGGCAAAGGCGATATTCGAGATCAGGTGGTACATCAGTAAAAGGTTGAACTTTCGCGCCCTGAATGACTTGCAATTATTTATGGCTTTGACGCCACGGCTCGGAGTTATTAAACGTCTTTGATGACCTTGAGTCACCGCGAAATTAGGTAGGGGGTAGATATGGGAGTCAGACGGATAGAAAGAAGTAGTTGCATATCCGCAGGACCATCTCGAATGTCTAGAACTCTGCTGCATCTAGTGTATCGTATCTAGGTACCTACATGTATGTAAGGTGCATATAAGTAACATGGAGTACCTAAGGTAACACGTAACACGTAACATGAAAAAGAAATTTGAGAACGTTTAAGGTAATAAGGTTGTAGGACTGCGTACTGCATGTATGGAGGACAATTGTGTAACATACTCTAAGCGGTCAAGGCATCTGCATTCAGAACGTGCTTGTGTTTAAGGCGGCATAGTGGGTCTTATTCGCGTGCTAAGTGGGTGAGCTAAGGATACTAGGCAAGGTAGGCTCGCTGGTTGAGCCCCGCTACCAGGAACCAACCAGTCCGAATTACCGAATGTTCTGTTTGTGATACATTGATACATGCCACAGAGACTCAACCTGGTACATGTAGATCTTGTACTCAGTAGGTACCTATCTAGGTAACCCGAAATTATGATTGTAAGAGCCGTGAGTTCTTTTCTCTGTAATTGGCAAATTACATCGTGCCGGCGCTGTTGAAAGAGTCACCTGCAACTCCCCAGATGGAGGCACGCTCTGACTTATTAAATACGTCGAACGTCGTATGCATATTAGTAAGCTATGCATAGTTCCGTAGGTTGCACCTACCTTAACGCGTTACTTGCCTACCAGGTATCAGCAAACCCACCAAGGCTCCACATGCAAAAGTCACATTCGGTATCGTTCCTTACCAAATGTTATCTCCCGCTCCACTCCCCAGGAAGATTCCCGATTATGTAGCATGCGCCATCTTTTCCACCTCTTCCATTTCCTCTCCCCGACATACCTGAAGTCGGTGTTTGCCAATCCTTATCCAGAGCTACGAACTGTCAAGAGTAGCTTTAGCAACCATCATCTTCGCCGACTTCAATTGACTGCTGGTATCGGATAAAGACTTCTTCAGTCTGGTGATATCGTCAAACGATTACCTGCCACTTTCGCGAGTGGGGCTGGGGAGAAGTAGTAGAAACATGAGCTTTGCCTCGTGTACATGGCCAATATGGCGGACTGATGACTTTACTACTTGTTTTCAATCCGAGTAAGTATCACCATGTGCTCTTGTTCTAAGACAAATGTGTTTCGCGCATACTGACGGCTTATAGTTATCTCCAGATCCTTTTCCCGCTTATTCTAATATCTCTTTCCCTTCTTCATCTCCTACTTCAGACGATCTACCGACATGTGAGGATAAAACGAGCTCACGGTTACGACCAGATACCCAATCCTCGAGACCATACAGATGTCCCGCCGGAAGAAGGAGACTGTTTGAGCACCGACGATGATGAAGGGCTGTCTATCAATGCGAATGGCGGTGGCCGCCTTGCCTTGGTCAAGACTACTTCTAGGGGCTCTATTATTCAAGCCGACACTCCGCCTGCTCAGGATCTATTAGTTGTGGTTGAAGAACTTGCAATATGCGGATTGGTTATCACCAATATCGTTGCCCTCGTTACCAACGCTTACGACGGCCACGGGCAACTGGCGGCTATCGTGGGTGTGGTCTCTTGGGTCTACGTCCTGGTCCTCGCAACGCTTCGTCTGTTCCTAGGAAACACCAAATGGCGAGTTCCACGGTTATGGAACCATACCGCTTTCATATACGGCTTTCAATGGCTCTTTACTGTCGTCCTATTCCGTTCGGTCCTCATCCGTGCCAGCTCCAGACTTGCGCAAATCCTAATCATTGTCGAGTTTTCTTTAACCACGCTCCTTTTCGGAATAGCCGTGAATACTAGGAAGGGAAACAAGACGGTTGTCATGGAATGGGAAGGGAATATCGAACCTTCGCGCGAACCTCTTGCCTCGGTTCTCTCCCTGCTGACTTTTGCTTGGATTGACCCTATGCTCTGGCAAGGCTACAAGGAACCTCTTGATATCAAGCACGTATGGAACCTCTTACCGCGCGATAAGGCCGCTAATGTACTTGCCAATTATCGTCAGGTCAAGAAGACGACGTCCCTCGCCTTTCATCTGACCAAATATTTCAAGGGGATGCTCCTCATCCAGTGTGTCTGGGCGACGTTGGGCGGGTTGCTTACCTTTGCTCCGACGCTTCTTCTCAAGGCTATCCTCGAATACGTTGAGATGCCGACTGTCGCCCCAAGAAGTGTCCTCTGGCTCTATGTCATTCTACTCCCACTATCGGATCTCGTCCGTTCTATCGCTGACGGCCAAGGCTTGTGGATCGGCCGAAAGATCTGTATCCGAATCCGTTCCATTATCATTGGCGAGATTTATGCGAAGGCCCTTCGTCGCAAGGCGGCAAGCGGCACGGATACAGTTCTCGGAAATAGAGATGCGGATGTAACGGAGACTAAGTTAGAGAGGATAAAACAATTTTTGAGGCTAAAGAAGAAGACAGACAAGAAGCCTGGAACCCAGAATGGTGATGTCGCTAAAAAGGATATATCCAAGGTCGGAGACGAACAAGCAAATCTGGGAACGATCATTAACCTCATGTCAGTCGACAGTTTCAAGATTTCGGAGTGTACTTCTTACCTACACTTCTTGCTGGCGGCCGCTCCTTCGCAGCTCATCGTGTCCATCGCTTTGCTCTACCGTGTTATGGGCCTGAGCGCGATCCCAGGTCTTGTCGTTATGGTGTTCCTCTTACCGATCAATATCCTATTAGCTAAAGGTTTCAACTATACTCAGCGAAAGATCATGGCTGCGACGGATAAGCGGATACATACGACGAACGAGATCCTCCAGAACATTCGGATCATCAAGTATTTCGCTTGGGAAAAGCGTTTTAGTGACATTGTCGACGAGAAGCGACGTAACGAACTAAGAGCCCTCCGAAATCGTTATATGATCTGGGCGCTCGCTGTTGCTATTTGGAATACGGTGCCAGTTCTGATCACGTTCTTCTCTTTCTTGGTATACACTAAGGTCGAACACAAGCCTTTGTATCCCTCCGTTGCATTCACTGCTATCTCTCTCTTTATGCTCCTGAGAGTACCTCTGGACCAACTTGGAGACATGATTGCTCATATTCAAGAAGCCAAGGTTTCGGTCGATCGAGTTGAAGAATTTCTGAACGAGGAAGAGACAGAGAAGTATGAGCAGCTTGGGTCAGAAAACATAGATGAGAATGGTAACAGGGTCATTGGCTTCAGAGATGCTACCTTTATCTGGGGCGGCAAAGATACAATTGCAGCAGACGGTTCAATGGCATTCCGCCTCCTTGATCTCGACATCGACTTCAAGATTGGAAAGCTCAATATCATTGCTGGCCCTACGGGCTCCGGGAAGACCTCAATGCTTATGGCCTTGCTTGGGGAAATGACCTTGACTAAGGGTAAGGTTTATCTACCCGGCGGTCGTAGTCGCGAGGACGTTCGACCAGATCCTGCCACGGGCCTGACTGAAACTTGTGCCTACGTTGCTCAGTCCGCCTGGTTAGTGAACGCAAATATCAGGGAGAACATTTTGTTTTCTGCGCCGTATAATGAAAAGAGATATAAAGATGTCTTGGTGGCCTGCGCTTTGGAACGAGACCTTGAGATCCTCGACAACGGCGATGAGACTCTTGTTGGAGAAAATGGCATCACTCTTTCTGGTGGTCAGAAGCAGCGCATATCTTTAGCCCGCGCCGTATATTCAAACTCTAGGCACATCCTACTCGACGATTGTCTGAGCGCCGTGGACTCACACACCGCTAAGTGGATTTTTACCAAGTGCATCAAAGGCGAGCTCATGAAGGGTCGGACTTGCATTCTCGTTACACACAATACGACTCTCTGTGTGCCGTTATCTGAATATGTTGTATTACTCGACAATGGCAGAGTTGATACACAAGGACCGGCAGAGGAAGTTATTGCCTCCGGTAAACTCGGCGAAGAGATCCGGACTAAGTCGCGACCAGGCTCTTCCGATGTTTCGCGTGTTCCATCTAGGGTGCCGTCGAGTGTCGGCGACGAAAGCGACCAGACCCTCATAGATCATGGCACAAACGGAACCACGAACGCGAACTCTAGCAATGACCCAACCAAGTCGACTTTGCAAGAAACTAGAGCCACAGGTGCTATCAAGTGGCCTGTCATCAGTCTCTACCTTCGATCCATGGGCACTTGGTGGTTCTGGGCTATCGCTGTTATTGTGTTCGGTGGCCAGCAGCTCAGCAGTGTTGCCTCAAACCTGTGGATCAAAGAATGGGCCAATCAATACACCAGAGGCCTCGAAAGCATGTCTATATCCGAGATCCAGTCTAGTGTACGCTCGTCTTCACAGCTTTCATACAGCTCTTGGTTATCTCCAGCTTCTTTTACGTCACTTGCCAATTCGGTCAAAAGCATGTCTTTCATCACTCCTGCGGACTACTCCACTGCCGATGTACCGGAAGTCAATGTAGACTATTATCTCACCGTCCTCGCTTTGATTGGCGTTGCTGGTGCGATTTTAGCTTTGACTCGGGATCTCTGGCTGTTCTTTGGATCTCTTACCGCATCTTGGAAACTCCACAACAGACTCATGTCTGCTGTAGCTAGGGCGAAGTTCAAGTTCTTCGACGTGACTCCGCTCGGACAGTTGATGAACCGGTTCAGCAAGGATCTCGAGGCCATTGACCAGGAGGTTGCTCCCGTTGCTATTGGTGTTATGAGCTGCGCAGTGGGCATTTTGATCACTGTGGTGCTAATTGCAGCTATCACGCCAGGATTCTTGGTCGCTGGCGTTTTCATTACTGGCCTATATATTCTAGTCGGCATGTTCTATCTTCGGGCCTCTAGAGACCTCAAGCGACTCGAGTCAGTGAATCGAAGTCCACTCTTTCAACAGTTTGGCGAAACACTTTCCGGCGTCACTACCATCCGTGCCTATAGCGATGAGCGGCGGTTTATTCGGGAGAATCTGACGAGAATCAATACGCAGGCTCGACCGTTTATTTACCTCTGGGCTGCTAATAGGTGGCTGGCGTTCCGAACTGACGTCTTAGGCGACTTCGTGTCATTCTTCGCTGGAGTTTTTGTCATTCTTAGCTTAGGGAAGATAGACGCTGGTGCCGCGGGTGTCTCTTTGAGCTATGCTATTGGGTTTTCCGAAAATATCCTATGGCTCGTACGACTATACGCTATGAACGAACAGAATATGAACTCCGTGGAACGTGTCAAGGAATATCTCGACGTGGAACAGGAAGCTGAGGCCATCAACGAGAAGAATCGCCCTCCTCAGAATTGGCCCGCACATGGCGCTGTGGAGTTCATAGGATATTCCACCAGATACCGCAAAGAACTCGATCCGGTTCTCAAGAACGTTACTTTCAAGATAGAACCGCTCGAAAAGGTTGGCATTGTGGGACGAACTGGTGCTGGAAAGAGCTCCCTGACGCTGGCAATTTTCCGTGCTTTAGAAGCAGAGACCGGTAAAATATTGATTGACAACATCGATATCAGTTTGATAGGTCTGCAGGATTTGCGAGAAGCCATTACCATTGTTCCCCAGGACCCGACCCTCTTTACTGGCACCATCCGAACAAACCTTGATCCTTTCGACCTTTACACCGATGAGGAGATATTTGCTGCTCTCAGAAAGGTGCGACTCATCGGTCCCAATGAAACGGTTCGATCAGGTGCAAGGACTCTCCTGCCGTCCACGGAGAACAGTGATGTGCAGGACTCCCAGGCAACGAGTCCTACAACACCCACCACGACGAACAAAAACATCTTCCTCGACCTATCCTCGCCCGTAGCGGAGTCGGGCACAAACCTCTCGCAGGGCCAGAGGCAACTTCTCTGCCTTGCGCGCGCTATGCTTAAGAACCCTAAGGTGCTCGTGATGGACGAGGCTACGGCATCTATCGACTACGCGACCGACTCCAAGATCCAAGAGACGATCAGGGATTTGAAGAGCACTATCATCACGATTGCGCACCGGCTTGCCACCATTGTCGACTACGACAAGGTGTTGGTCCTGGACCATGGCGAAGTTATGGAATACGGCCACCCGCACGAACTGCTACAGAACGAGACTGGAAGCTTCAGAAGCATGTGCGAGATGAGCGGAGACATGGATATACTGGCCAAGGCGGCCAAGAAAGCATGGGACGACAAGAAACTCGTGGACGATGAGTAGGGACTCATCCGCATACGTTCATCAGATTCATTTTATTAGACGGTCATGGGTTGCATGGGGCGGTGTACGAAGCCTTGCCTTGCCTTAACGATTAGGATACACCATTTATTTATATGGTGAAGTGCGTTACTTCCTAGACCACCCGGCGTCGTTGACGTTAATGAGTAATGGATGTCAACACGCTGTTTTGGGGGGTGGTCGGTCATATGTCCTCGGTGTGGCGCGTCTGTATAGGAAGTATATAGATTAGAAAGCGCCACACTTGCTTGTTTATATGCAATGAAATCGTTATTTTTGGGATATGGGTGTATATGTTTTGATGTAATGTATGTGATGCTATATTATGTTATCTGAATTTATAGGAGTGATAGTGAAGATACGAGACAGGATACAATCTAGAATATGTTCATATTTAGGTACCTACTTAGACTACGGGATTATTTCAGTGATACGCGCAATCATGGCTAGATCTAGAGTTCCATGGATAAGTTCAACGCGTCAATGAACAGTAGTAGATTTCATACCATTTGAAAATCATTTACCAGAAAGTCTTAGAGGCACCTATGTCTGTAAGCGACTGTATTCACGAATCAATCCAGCAGTGTCTCAGAACTTGGTCGTGTCAGCTCGATTCATTAGATACTTATATAAGCGATTCGTATTCAATGCAATGCAACAGGAGCCTCTGCAGCAGCTACACAGGTAGAGTACCTAGCCTATATGGATATACCTAGGCCGGCTCTGAATTTGCTAAGATACTTTTGTTCCGCCGTACTTTTTCACTTTTGGCTTTTTCCTGGAGTCGGTTTTCCAACCGGCTCAAATGCAACTTTTTTCTCCAACCATGATCATAATTCATCCCCTTCTCCTCGTATATACCGAGGACTGCTGCTTTGCTTAAAGGCAATATCCGCAAGGCAAAGGCTTACCGCTTCTACTCGGAACCCTTGGACTTGGCCTTGCTGGCGCCGCTCTTGACGCGTCGCGCGGTGGGGCGGTTCAGGTGGTCCGAGGGGATCCAGCTCTCGTCGTAGCCCTTGTCGGTGTTGGTGCCGGAACCCTCGCCGCCGGAGAGAGGCTCCTTCTCGACGGTGGTGGCGCGACCCTTCTTGCCCGGCTTGGCGCTGCGCTTGGTCTGGGGGAAGAGGGCTTCGATCCAGGTCTTGTAGACGAAGTAGCAGGTACCGGCGAAGGTGGCTGTGAGGACTAGGTACAGGAAGATGCTGTATGCCAGAATTAGCTTCTACGTTGAGAGAAGAGGGGAGAAGGAAGTATAGGGAAAGAAGAGCTTACATCTGAGGATCGAAGATGCTGGTAGGCGCCTCGACGATGCTGACGGTCTGATTGTAGACGCCGAGCTGGAAGATCTGGTTCGCGGAGTTGGTGACAACGGCGAGGAGCTGCAGGCGGACCTCCTGGGGCTGCATGTCGAGGACGAAGGAGTAAGGGAGCGACTGCTTCTCGCCGGCCGAGATGGTAGCCTCGTAGCGGACGGTGGTCAAGTTGCGGACGACAGCTGCCGCGGGATTGTCCTTAGGAGCGACATCGCGAGGTTTCAGGAGCTGGCCGCCAATAAATGCCACTAGGATGGGCTCGTCCTCGTTGTTGGTAATATCAATGACTGCCTTAGTTGGACGACCGTTGACGAGCTTCACGCCGAAGATGTCATCGGCTTCGGGGAAGGTGGCTACGACGTCGGCCTTCAGCTCGACCTCGGGGGGACTACCGGCATCGTCTGAGAGGGGCTGAATGAACACAGTTTCTGTTAGTAGCTGAGCAATAGCATGGAATAAATTAGACAATTGCTGGACCTACAGAGTCACCCTCAGCAGCAAAGACAGACACGACGCGAAGCGCCAGAGCAGCGAGGACAGAGTAACGGAAGGCAACCATGATGGGCGAACAAGACAGAGACGCTACTCAATCAAGAGTAGAAGAGGAAGAGGAATTGATGGGGTTTGTCAGATGCAGGAGGAGTTAAGAATTAGGAATTAAGGGGGGAAGCTCAAGAGAGAAGGTTGCCGAGGAGCTTCGAATTCATCAGTAAGTTCGAAGGCGAAGGCGAAGCTCACGGCGGAAAATTGGTTGTGTGCAATGTGGTCAAATCAATTGAAACGATGGGTCCCTGAATTCGGCTCCGACCAATGACGTGTTGTCGCGTCAGCTACCTATCCCTGCTACCTGCCTGGATACGGGGGAAAGTACCAAAGTATCTGTGATACAAGGGTCCACAGTTAGATGTGGCTGCGTGGCTGAACCCCGGATTCCGGAGATTCACGCTGTTAGTGCCGGACTCATCCCTTAGATGTTGTCTTTAAGTGTTCAGTGCCGTTCAGGGGCAATAATACCTGCTTGACATGAAAGGCCGTTTCATTTACTGTCGTGGTATTATTGGATTGATCTGAGTTTGTTTTCACGTCTCATATATTTCATACTAACATAAAGGATATGTGAACCCAGAGCATATCATCTACACCCAATCTTCCCACCTCCCGCCTCTCAAATACCCATACTCACCTCCACCTTCACTCTGACCCCCAAATGCCTTTCCATTTGCCTCCCATGTCGGACCCTCGGCATCCTCCAAGAATCCATTAGCACAGTACGCATACTCGACCCTAGTCGTGCCCTTCGCCTCATAGAAGGCGTCATACCGCGGCGACAGTGCGTCTGCCAGTGATCGCACCCCGCCATCTGGATGTAGCTGTGCCCACGGCCTCCGGCAGGTCTCGGATGCGCACGTCTTGAGGACTAGGAGGAGAGCATCGAGGCGTGCGGCGACTTTATGTGCGGGGTAGCCTGCTGCTAGGGACTTTAAGTCTGACGAGGAGGATAGCAAGTTATGGAGTTGACCCGGGTCGACCTTTTGTTTGAAAAGGTAAGTAAGTTGGTACTTCCTCGATACGGGCCACTAGAAAGATAGCAGATTGTTGGAGGGGAAAGGTAGAAGTGAGCTTACCGCCATATCATACAGCTCGTGCTCATTGTTGCACCAGACCGAGTAGTACAAGTTGTACCCCGGTCCTGAGAGGCGAAGAGCCTTGTATGTATTGTTTTCGCGAGGATTCCCTGGGTGAGGTACTTTAAGTCAGCTCGGCTGCTCAGATTCAAGAGAGTGAGGAGGAAAGACTAGTAGAAGGGGGTTGGGATGGCGCGGTCTCTTTGCACTCACTATTATATATCCCCTCCCCCATAGCAAACCCCCAGTACTCAATCCCAGCATGCTCGCGCCTCTCCCCAGCATCCCTCACCTCCTCAAACTCCTCTTTCGTCACCGGGATCGCCGAGCCATCAAAATCATCCCTCTGCTCAATCCCCAAGAGCTCAAAGAACGTCGGCGCAAGATCAGCATGCGTAGTGACCACGCCCTCCGCAACGTACCCCTCAGCAACGCCCGGTCCGCGCACGATAAGCGGGACGTTAGTGTCTTCCTCGTACCCGCAGCTCTTTCCGGGCTGTAGCCGGTGCTGCCCGATGTGGTAGCCGTTGTCGCTGCTGTACACGAAGTACGTGTTGTCGAGGATATTGTACTCTTCGAGACGCGAGATGAGACCCTCGACTAGCTCGTCGACGGCTTGAAGGGACCGCAGACGTTGACGGTAGAAGTGGTCGTTGTATTCCACGTTGCTGCTGTTTTGTTGCGGGAGTGTGCGGATCCAATTTGCGCCGGAGGGCTGTTAAGGGGTGAGTGGCCTGACTCAGGGGGGCTAAGGGTTATACTCACCTGATCCGGATTGAAATTCGCAGTCCGCGGCACCTTCTCGCCCTTGAACAGGTGCCTGTGCCGCTCAGCCGGGACCGGCTCCGTAAACTCAAAAGGTAGATTATCAGGATCGCGGGGAGCATCATGAGCCGTCTTATTCATGACCACATTGGCATGAGGCGCAATAGGCGCAGCGACGAGGAAGAAAGGCTTCCCCGCGTCTACGGCCTCGTCTAACAGTCCGTATGCTTTCTCTGCTAAAACGTCGGTGCTGTAGTACCCCTCATAGCTGCGCGGTCCTTCGCCGTTCCTTTGGAAGGTGGAGTTTAGGTAGTTGTAGGTATAAGGGTCAAGTAAGAAATCCTGAATCTTACGTTAGTCTTCATCCTGATATTTGACACTAGGTAAGTTAGGAGTATATAAGTGGGAGTTCGTACCGAGCCTGTAAAGCCGCCTGGAGCTGGTGAGTTGTAGTTCTCCACCGTGTGCACGTTGAAGAGCTTCCCGGTGTAGTACGTGTTGTATCCGGCTTGTTGCAGCCACACGGGGAAGTAGTTGTCATTGTATCCTTGGGATACGAATTTGGGATAGCCGCCTATGTCAGAGTGAGTCTTGTACATATTATATATAGGTAGGTAGGTAGGTAATGTGAGAGTAAGAATATGAGTCTATGGCATATGTACGTGGTGGCCAAGTCACCAACCACATCATCTTCATAAGTACTTCCTTACCATACGGCGGACTAACGTCCGTAACATTCGTATTATGCGCGAACTTGCCCGTCCACAGCGTGACCCGAGACGGACAACATACGGCTGTGGTCGCGTAGTGGTGGCTAAAATACGTGCCGCGGTCCAGCAAATGCTTCTTTACAAGCGGCATGTAGTCCAGCGACGAAAGATGCACATCTTGGTCATCCGTGAGAACAAACACCACGTTGGGCTGGCGCTGTTGTAGTTGCGGCTGCGTTTGCGGGTTAGGACCGAGCGGGACTTGCCCCCCGGTTAGGGTTGCCGTGGCCGCGCCGAAGCTGATAGCTGTAGCGGCGGTAAGAGCCGCAATGCGCATTTTCAAATGGAGCGTACAATTAATCTTAGTTAGATAATGGGAAAGATATAATTACCGATACGAAACATGTTTTAATATTTATTAGCCTTATGTAGCTACCCGTCTAGCTTACCGCAAGGTACAGATAGGCAGCTGTGATAATGGAGGTTCCCGTCTCCAATGATCGCCATGCAGGGGTCGTATTGCGTGCTTAGGAATGGCGTCGTCATTCAACCGCCGACTAAGTGGGTAAATCGGTACATCGAGACGGAATAGAGGACGCAATCGACGGGTATTCATTACAATTCAGTATAAGAAGGCTACCTAACTCACAAAGCGAGTATACGAGGTTATTACTAAGTCGGTATTGGTGTAGTTGTATGGCTATTCGGTAGTTGGTGTACGTCGTCAAAGAGAACATTAGGCGATTTTCCTATAAGCCTCAACAAGTACCTATCCGAATAGGGGAATTGGGATATCTCGAGTTGACTGCAAGACTAGCCTCAAAACCCTCAAGTCTCCAAGACTTAACAACTCTTCATAGCCTTATCACCTCGTCCTAAGACACAATACCTCCCTACCTAGTACTACACCAAAGCTTTTCCAAGCCGCACAAACGCCATGCTCGCCCATATGCAACCTAACGAGGAAATGCAAGACAAACTCAACGCAGTCCCCTCTTCATTTACCTGGGGGCCCAGTTCTTCTAACTCAGGTCCCAGCCATCCAGTAGATCGGTACTACTGCCTCCAGCCCCAAGGCCGCCAAACATGTCGTCACTTCCTCCAAAGTCGAGTCCGCCATGGTGACTCGAGTCACCTCCAAGATGGCCCATGTCGCTACTGCCATTGCCAAGGTCCAGGCTCATATTCGCCTCGTCGCCGCCCAAGCCGTCGCTTTGAGCAGCAGCTGCGAGTGCATCGTTGAGTGCTGCCGCGTTCTCGCTTAGGCCCAAATTCGCCAAGTCGCCTGCTTGTAGCATTGACTCTGCAGGCGGCGGTACAAGCATCTGCGCTTCGACCTTACGGTACAGGCGGACGATGATCTCGGCCATGGTTGGATCCGACTTCTGGATGATCTTGCAATCCTCCGCTTCCGCCTTAAGGGCTGCTCGGAGAGAGATCCGCAGTTGCGGAGGGACGAACGGATGATTCGAGGAATCCATGACAAGTCCTATTTCCGGTGGCGGCGGCATATTGGTCACGTCGGGGGCACATATGAGAGCTGTAGCGACGTCATGGGCGATGCTGCCATTACCAGCCTCGGTCTGCATTTTGACCTCCTCAAGGATGGTGTATAAAAACCGCTTTGCGCCATGCATCTTCAAGGCAAGTAGAATTTGGCGGTGCGTATAAGAGGTTGGCATAACGTTGAGACCTGGATGGACGCTCCACGATACGAAGCCCTGTATCGTATGTCGAATTAACGCGGTTAGTCCTCCATTCGCCGTGCCGCACCATGACTCCAGTTCGTTATTAGTCGCACTGGCTGTCCGACGCGAGAGTCGAAGGTTATCCCTCATTGCCTTAAGTAGAGGTTCTATCGCTTGACTCTTGGGGTCGAATCGTTGGTACGATCTCAGGCCGTACTCCAGTGGTATCGCAATTATGTTCACCACAGAAGAGAGCATCGTTTGGGCTTCAGTTGAGCCTTGTTTAGTTAGGAGGATCAGTTGCAAAATTCTGATGACTGCTTTATGTTCCTGGCCGTGATTAAGTTCTATCCAGAGCTGATTGGACATATACAACATTGCTGGCACCAGAGATGGAAGTAGAAAGGTATTCACCAGGTCTATTTTTCAGGTTAGCATTTTTTCGAAGTCCTGTCGATTTGATACTTACATTCGACACCGGTCTTCAGGCTTTCCTCGTCAAGATGGTTAGTGCAAAAAGCAAGGACCATTTGGTGGAATAGCGTAGGAACAAGTAGATAAAAGTCTTGAGGGGGGCACGACGATAGCAATTCGTCTGCCAGTCCACCAGATTCGGTATCAAAAAGTCCAAGAATCCATCCGCGGAGATGACGATTTTCTTGCTCTGTCAACTCTTCCTGAGGTTTGTAGATTTGGTGTACACCTAGAAGTTTAGCAACAAAAGAGTCTGAACGTATACCAAGATCCATAGTAGAAAGGTTGTAACGGTAGATGAACGCCAAAACCAGAAGGAGCACGGATCCAAATTCTTCGTAGACGGGTTGGTACTCTCCTTGGTCCTCTTCATACCGCCAATTGTTAAGCAGCTCGCAAAGAGGATGCAGGATGGTAAACGGTTTGTCGAAGAGAAGCATTACATCTAACGACAGCGGCTTCTTAGCAAGCTGACTGCAGAGTAGCTTCAGAGTCATGGTTTCTTTATTATGGCAAAGACGGCCGATCACCTGGCAGAATAGGTAATTAGCATTACGATGTTAGAATTGTAGCATGAACCTCTTACCTCTGTTAGAGCCTGACAGACTGCGCCAACGTTGCCATCCATATTGTCCATTTCGCTGACCAATCGTTGGATCCTCTCAGGATCGCCCATGCATTCCTCAACTAGTTGTTCCTTGACATACCGACCCGCCTGCGGTAGAGTTTGATAGGTGATTTCACCAAGTAGACCTTCGATACTCGACTCTGGGATCAATCCATGCAGACAGCAAGCAAAACAGAAGTCCTGGCGCACGCTGTCCGTGAAAGTATTGTTATTGTGTGTATCATCAAACATGGCGGATAAAGTCGGGAAAGCATTAGTATCAACCTGACTGAGCGCCTCGGTAATACAGAACTGGGCTGACAACGGGGGATACATGGACGTCGCCAGTGTTGCGAGAAGTAATGGTAATTTGTTGATCAAATAAGAACGTAGAACATAGCTTGCTTGCTGGCCTTCATTGCGGAATACTGCATTCGCAAGGACGTCAAACGAAGCTAGTATCAGGTCTATTGTGGTTGACTGAATGTCACCCTGCCCCTGGTAGTTAGCATCTGTCTCATGAGAATATGTCAAATACGACACACCTGGTAACGATTGTGCAGATAAGTGAATAGAGCAGAATCATCTATAAGCGGACGACCAACAAGCTAAGCAGAGTTAGTCCCTCATTGACCTCACAGAACTTGGATTCAGGCTCTTACACAGGCGTTCAAGTAGATGTACAAGCCAGCTCGAGAATTAGCAATTGGCAACTCAGACACGACGAAGTTGTCAAGAGCCATTGACGATTCCATGTCATCGATCACGGGGTAATTGGCGTCCTTTTTCTTGTCAGGCGGCTCGAACGAAGCAAGCGTCTCGGTGCGAAACAGTTCAAGCCGACTAGCTATTTGTGAGGCACTCTGAATTATTGAAGGGATAAAGCTGGCGAGGCTGTTAGACAGAGCCCTTCTCGTGCCTGTTTGTAACGTCAGTTTGGAAGAGTCCAAACAAGTTAAAAGGGAACTACAAGGCAAACAACGCACTCTTGGCAAACGGACGGCTCAATGCGCTTAGAACAGTCTGGTTCTCGCAGATGCCTAACAGAAGCATGACAAATGCAGCTCGAGCTGCTTCCATCTCATCACGCGACGGTGGGATTTGCAGCTGGCCATTTTGCAGCTGACCTATTACTTCCTGCGCAAAGGCCGCCGAGGCCGAAGTAAACAAAGTCATCCACTTAGCCATCAATTTACACACTTCTAGAGCATCACCAGCGTTTACAATACCAGTTCCCATGGCAACCGCTTTCGTAATGCGGTAGAAGATAACCTCCTCGGCTGCATACGAGCTTCCCCATCTCAACGGGACTTTATCCTCCGAATCCTGGTGAGGAAGATTGCCAGCCTTCTGGGCCTGAACGTGTGATGTCGAATACTTGTACAATGCCTTGAGTATGGACGGGGTATCAATAAGTTTACGGTGCGAAAGGACTTGGATGTAGCGTGGGATTCGAGGGTCTAGGCTTTCGTGGTTTGACGGCTGCGGCTTCAGGCAAATGTCGGCAATGACTGCTGGAGGTAATGGGTGCTTCGAATACAACAATTCGATATAAGATTCAAAGGTTTCGGGATCGAGACGAGACGAGATGCATCGGTCCAGAAACTTGGCCCACTCCTCTTTCGACCGCGTGTGGTCGCGTACAGGGCCCATCTCCAGGCCGCCCACAGCCGAGATCATATCTACGTCCATCTCCATCTTCGAATCGCGTGCTCGAGTCTCTGGGGTATTGGTCCTCGTGAGCGCATAGACTTGGCGGAATAATTCGACCTGTGTTGAGATTTCTACTATACAGTTCCTTTCCGATGCGGAAGTGTTGTATGTTGGACAGGTACGGGTTGTTATTGAAAGTAGGTATTGAAAGTTCGCGAGGCTGAAGGAGTGCAAGAGTAGCGCCAATAGTAAATTGACGTCGGCGGTTTCCTTAGCGATTTTTAGCGACCCTAGCGCTACCACCTTGAACGCTATCGGCAGGCTCTCCGGTTAAGCGATCGACTCGCTCCTGTCACTAATCCGGCCTAGACTCCTACCAAGTCAGGGGCATAGGGTATTCAAATAGGGCTAGAACACCGGAGCTAGGATAGGGAGCTTGGGCCATGTGACCTTCACCAACCTTAAGTGACTTTAGCAACACCAATTTAATTACTACATGTATGGCAAACTTTCCCCTATTTTCGTAACCGAGGCAAACGAGCCAAATGCAAACACCATATGTAACGAAAGGTTCGAGTTCAATTTTCAGTATTCTCAACTCAGCATGAAATAACCATTATACCACCACATTATGTGCCATGTAGGATCCATCATACATGACAGCAATATCTATCCCATTTAACCCAATTCCCTCCCTTCCCCTTTTACCAACCTATCCAATACCGGCCGCAATTCCTATCCATCCTGCGGACAGTGACAAGTGTCGTTACCGATGTACCCAAACTAACCCAATACTTCAACATCACTTGGATACGTACTCTTCGTTTGAAGAAATCTAGTTGGGCCACTTTTGAATGAAATCCGTACGCCTATTGACCTCCCCTTGAGCAAACCGCATGCGGCCGCTCTCTATGTATCCGAAGGGCCATATGATCTTATTTATTCGTCGCCATGTTCCAGACTTGCATTAGGTAGGCAGGTACGATGCCACTGTGATCGCTCAGATATCTTCGCTCTTCATAATGACAGCCATCTCTCGATCGACGTCAGGTGAGCGCGGACCGACCATCCAGTCTTGCATTGCCAACCACTCACTCCAATTTGCCTCCGCGCTTACAATCTCCTTCTCCGTAACGTTTTGGAGTGGTCGCAGAAAAGGGATGCTCTGGTCATCCGGCATGTCGTATTGGGACTTGACCTTAAGCCACCCGGCACTCTTAGCAGCAAAGAGGAAATTCCTTCGCTCGACTTCGTGAAGATGGCCTATTCCTGCAACCCAATCGTCTCCGAAGAAGCCATGTAGCACACCGGGAAGATCCAAGCCAGTGGCTACCAGCCGGCGGACGTACGGAGTTAATGACACAGACATTGGTGGATGCCCAGGTATGGGAAGTTTCCCTGCCGCGATCGACGAAGGAGATGGCACCGCTGTAGGTGACCCAGGAGGTTTCGACGAGATAACGGGATGTTGTGGCCATTGAAATGGCAATCGAATATTCACGAACGCGGCAACGGCCTGCACTGGCCCGCTGTGTTGTGCATGGTCCAAAAAGTAGCGGACACAGGACTGAAATTGGGGGTACCATTCCAGGATGTCGAATTGGGACTCCTGAAACGGAAGGAAAGGGCCTGACGGATTTACGTCAGGAGGGATTCCTCGTGCGCCAGCAGATGATGATGGCTGTGGTGGGGACCGAGACTGAGATGGTTGGAAAGGCATTGGGAATCCAGGAGGCCCACCTCCCTGGGGATGAAATGCCATATCGTTAAAATTAGGAGAGTAGATGCAGCGAGTAAATCTCAATGCCGTGATAGTCGTCTTTTCCAGCCGAAAACCCCTCAGCAGTGTCTAGTAACACTTACCGAGCCCTCTATAAAGTCTAATACGGCACCCAATTCGTGAATTGTGGTCAATGGAAAAGTAGGCAGGTTATATGTTGAGCAGTAAGAAAGTGTAACGGTCTAGAGCATCGCGGATGCTCCACATCGAATTGACCCGCGGTACGCCAATCAAGAAAGGCAAAGTCAAATTGATAGTAAACTTTGGAACTAGGTAAAAGACGGCGGGTCGTTGAAGCTTTTAATACCACTTGGAAGGCTCGTAGCCTGTCTCTGCGCTTTCTCGTTGTAATATCTTTCGCCTAGACCAGTCCGCTTCGAGTTAAGGGGGAGGTTGTAAGTCACTATTGGAGTTCCAAGAATTAAAAAAAAGAAAATACCTATAATAATTATTATTATGTGACTAGGTCACAAAGACGGTCACAGTAACCGGCCCTCGGCAGCTGAACCACGAGGACTGTACCAGAGGGTCCGCCACTTGCGGCATGTAGTGTCGGTTCAACAACAGGATCTAGATGTAGTCATTGTGGGGGGCCGATCACACTTGTGAGGCTTGGTGCCATATCGAACAGGGTTTATCTGGTTACAAGGTGGATGAAAAGAGACATGGTCGGGGAGAGGAACATATGTCAAAATTGTAGAAAAATAGCATAGAATTTTGCTATTGCAGCTGATTTCCGACCTCGCCGCTATCTGTACGCTTGTATCTTCCAGACCGTTTCTGACGAGAGCTGCCCAGATGTAGTATAGGGCGGCTCTGAAATGATGACGCAAGAAATTGACCTATCGTCTTACCAATTCAAGGGTTAGATTGGGAATTGGAGGGTCTGGCTGGCAAAGAGTTTAGGCGAAAATCAAATCGTAGAATCAGAATTAAGCCCGACAAGATGATCAGTTTGTCCTCTGATGTAGGGAAATGCACAATGGCGAAAGAAGGCAGCTAGGCTGACGATCCTTAAGAGTTTCAACGTCAGGTCGGATAATCGTGATGAGTCTCTCTCAAGTTTCGCGGAGAGTCTGAACTGTGGAGAATGCGATGATGACGATGATCACGTCGATTTCGTGAAGATGAGGCTGCAAGAGACACCCCATCCCCATCCCCATGCACGCGTTCGCGCATGGCGGAAGAAGGCCCTAGCGAGCCTAATGAGGCGTGTAGTAGGGATTCCAAAGTACATGTAGTCCACGAGCCAGATTCAAATGCTTGAAAGTCAGGGTCACTGCCGCATATGGAATGTAGCTAAAGTAAAGACCCTGTCGTGCGTATGAAGAAAAGGGAAGAGATCAGAGCGACGGGCGAAGAGCAAGAAGGAATCATTGGACAAGAAGCCCTAGACTTGAGAGGAGCGAGTTTGCGGCGGCGATGGGGCAC
Organism: Hypoxylon sp. FL0890; assembly: GCA_022497025.1. Classification (NCBI taxonomy): domain Eukaryota; kingdom Fungi; phylum Ascomycota; class Sordariomycetes; order Xylariales; family Hypoxylaceae; genus Hypoxylon; species Hypoxylon sp. FL0890. Next base: position 207,744 of record MU386582.1, on the reverse strand, counting down.
GGGGTGGGCGCCGGCCCACTCACTGTGGACGCCACTAGGGATGATTGGCAGCATGAGGTACAGTACATGGTGGGGGTGTAAGAACATTGAAGCTTACATACAGAGTAGATGCTCACCTAAAGTCAGCACTGAGCTTGCCAGCGTAATATCCATGGATAGTAGCCTTCTTGGAACGCACTTTACAAGTTTAACACCGCTAAAACTTCGTGTATAGTACAATCGATATAGTGTACCAGGCAGGCATAGCCTGTACGTGTAACCTGCAATTACATCTTGGGTGCAGGTGGCACCGCAGACAAGCTTCCAACTAGAGGCTAGGAAAAGCTTACTGCATTGCGCATCTCCGACCGAGCCAGCTGCACCTTCCGACTTCAACTGGAACCTTTGGAACCTTTGTCCATTTAGAAGGCCTCCGACAGAAATTGCTGCTTCTTATTGCATCATCTCGCTGACTACCTACCTGGCATCGTCAATAATTGACGATGGAATCGTAATATGAGCCATATCCCTAAGACTACGTCTTACATACCCGGTCTCTGATCTGTCAATCCGTTTTGCCTCCCGAGAATCTCTGTTGTCTGTGCAGCCTAACACCCCGTCCTTGACCTGAGACAGAGCCGTTACCTCGATGAGTATCCCACTTTTGCGGCCACCATTGGTTTTAATTTGTAGGGATGCCTATGCGCTACACCCTCAACATCATTCAATTGCCAAGATATAGTTTCCTCTCGAGATACCTGAGCTTAACAAGCGATATTATTCTTTACGGACGAACCATTGACGTCGCCGGCCCTCGGAGGTTGCCGAATTACACATTCAATGATACATAACAGATCCCGATGAAAGGGTCACGAGGCGAGAAAGAGAAGAAATCACGCTACCAGACCAACAGCATTGACGGTAGATGGGTCTCTCGGGCTATGCTAGAGGCTCCCGCCTCGGTCTAGATTTCATACGGGGCGGGTTTGGTTTACCGTTTACCCCATCAAAACTGACGGACGGTGAGCTCCTTCCGTGGGATGCCCCTTGCCTCTATTCATTATAAATGGCACACTTTATGGTAACCAAGAAACAGAAGAACAATCTTACAACTGCAGTTCACGCCAGTCATTAACACTAAAAGGACAGCACTGGAGCCGATTGGTTCTTAGGGGACACTTGACCGATTCAGGTAAGTTACCTGTGCGTCTAATTTTCCACAGATGCTTGCACCAGAAAAGAACATGTTACCCAAATTTTATTACAGGTATACATAACCCGGTCAACTTGATTTACTTGGCAGACGCTTTGGAATGCCGATACCACTGCAATTCCACGACTATGGCGTCGGTATCGGTTTGTGTAGCTGAATAATATCCGTAAGGACCCACCAAACCACAACGCCCCGAGCACGGCATCTTTATCGTCCCGGAATGTTGCAGCACCGAATCCCAGGCTGATGGAGCGCCGGTGCCACAACTGACATGCTGTGTGTCGACAACAATGATAGAGATGACTCCCGACTACTGAATTAGGAGCAGCTAGTGCAGCCTCAGATTTGTCACCCAAAAATACCATCAACGGGGCACCTAATCATGCATACCTACCTGACACAATAGCCAGCGTAGCCGTACTTGAATATGTCGCCGCACAATGATCTCATTCACTGCTACTTTCTGCCCTGTGCGGCATTCGTCAAGGATGTCGTGTCAACCCAAGTATTCCTACAACCCTCTTTTAGCATATGCGCATTCAAGCCAAAGGGGCAAGTTTGGTGTCCGGGGCTGACGATCTCCTTTTCATGACGATTCGATCGGGCGGACGCAGTTGCTTGAGGCTCAGTTTCAACGTCAGCTGAAAACGAGGCCAACCAACGCCTCCGATATAGGTATTTTATGAGTGGCACTTAGATGTTCCACAAGGAGGTCGCCACTACAAACGTAATAAATGGTCAACATCTTATCGATCTCTGCGCAACCGTCCACAACATCACGTACACACCTACAGATTTCCTGGGCCTTCGGTTATCCTTTCCATGTATAAGTTAACAAGCACTATCAGTAGTAAGGAATCCATCCGCATGCAAAATCAACATTCTCCACCCACAACTCTCGACTTTCAAATTTCCGGCTCGTGTATTCAACATCGGATGCCTTAACAAGATATTTTTGCGCACGATAACCTTTGTCCGATGGGCCCAGCATCGCGCTACACCGCTCCATACCTAGCTCTAATAATGGTAGGACATGACACTTACTCTAGGCACGGAGTGAACATAACATGCCCCAATACCCTCGTCACATACGTCCGTCATATGCAGAATTCACACTCCGGTATCAATTGCAACCTTCTCTCAATATTACGTCTTTGACTCAATTGCTATTCTTGGCGCTCTTCTCCAGCTCCTTTCGCTACAAGACGTCCACCCAGGAACAAGAAGGAGACTGGTATAATGAGCACGAACTGTCTTTTCTGAATCATGGCTTGGTCAATAAGTACCTAATCACTCAGAATAAGGGCCGGGCTTCTGGAACATCTTCAAATCCCCGATCTACACGCCCTAGGATATCATAAGTGATCGCTCAACAGGGCGCTGATAATCTGACAGGGGTAGCTCCGTACCTGACAATCCAAATCCGTCTCCGTTAGTAGCACAACAGCTCGCCAGCGACAAAAACCGTTCACAGTACTGCGCTGCAGATCCAAGACATGAAGAAACATACATCGTGTTATCGCTCCTCGAAGGTAATTGGTCTGAGACTTAGCTACGTCCATGCGGAGCTTCTTGCGGCTCTCCGCATGAACAAATGTGAACGTGAACAAACAGTTGGATACGTAAAGCCATTCTACCTCTTGAATGCTACAATTTCAGACATCACCTGACAGATAGTAAGGTTTGTCAGATCTGTCACAGAAAATCCTTCACAGTCAAATAGTTGTTTCCTAAATTACGCTGAAGGGTTAGTCGGAATCATAGGTGACGCTTTAGAGACGCGGTCGTCATATCTCCTTGGCCGCACCCGATATCCAGGGGTCCCTTAAAGCCTCGTGTCGCTACGGAAGTCCTCATGCAGGGACCCCCCCTTTTCGGCCTTGTCGTCATTCTTTCCCATTGGGACGATCCAGAGAGATGCGGTTCGCGCGAAGTATCGAGGCGCAAGTCACATTGAGAACCGCGCCTCACTTTTTCAGGGCTGCTAATCTTGTGGCTCATCTTTAATTATCGGCTCATGCTATGCGGCCCGAGTCCTTGGACCTGATCCCGTTCCAGACGTCTGGGTTTGACGGCACAGCGTGCTCTGCGTGCTGCGGCTAGCTGCTACTGCCCGTTAAGCTAACACGCGTCTTTCACCCGTACACCGGTCAACTATATAGCAGTTGGACCCTTATTAGACATGGCCGTAATGAGAAATTGTTCTATTCCTAGTAGATTCCAAAGGTGAAGCCAACCCTTTCAATGCCATTAGTGCGTTTCTCCTTAGGGGTCCATGCACGAGTCATGTATGTATTATGACTTCACCCTTAATTGGAACTTGGCTAACCTCTAAGAGTCCAGTTTCGAATAAGCAGGCATTAATTGGGTGTGTAGTATAGCTGACACCCCCAAACCGGAACTTGCACACACCAATCACTTCTCATATTCAATGTACCTTTATACCCACAGATTGAATAGCTCACTGAAACAAACTCAATATGATGGCTAGTATCAAAGCACTCCAGTGGATACCAAGTACTTGCAATGCTCCGTTGACGAGATCAGCTGAAGCAGAAGGGCCTTTCAGCATTCAATACACATCAGCTCAACGCTTCAGCTTAAGCTTTAGGTGTTCGTACGATAGGATGAAGAAAGGGAGGACATGACGAAAGCTCCCTGTTATTACCAGGAACATTCAATTGGCCAATAAGGAGTCGTCCCGGCGTGTTACTCGCAGGGGGCCTCCAAGTTCAAGCATCGAGTAGCGAAGGTAATTTTCTTTTCGCCCGAAACATCCTTCAGCTGTGAACGTCCAGGCGTGCAAATTTCTCGAAGAACACCAGAACACACACCCTTGCTCACGATCAATGCAACATCGTTATTCGATCCATGGTTCCTTTAATCGCTAGGTAAGCGGCGCTCCGGCGGCAAGGGCTGTTCCCGCGATCTGGGTCTGATATGTACTCCCCGACGATCGCGCACGGAGGTTGGGCAAACACGTCCGGGATTGTCGCCCACCCAGACGCGTTCAAGGTGTGCCAGCCCTGCGATTGATGCGTCCCGTTGCTGCCGTCAGCCGCCACAACATGGGGGTTGAACCATTTTCCTCTTTCGAAGGAGGGCAGAGGCTACCCTAATAAGGCTGCCATAACTCCGACAGCGGAAACAGGACCCCTAGGCTGCCGGAGAGAGCGGTCCAGTGCGTGCACGCGCGCGCACGTACATTACTTGAACTGAGAGTAGCTAGACCGTTACATCATCCCGTCGTATAGGGGGTGTCGTGGTAATATCCCGCGTCCCGCCTTGCATATTCACCCTGAATGCCGATATACATACGAGCGTGCAACCGTTTGACCCAGTAATGGGTAGCCCACGAGGTCTCAATGTCGCGACCCGCCGTCCCTGTCTATTGCAAATACCTAGCACCTAGGTAGCTACCCTTACTACATGTACGTACGGTGCTGTAGCTCCTACTTGTTACATGTAAACTTGGTGTACTTGGAATTCAAAGTGGGATGTCCATCAGGTATCCATGTCCTGTCCAACGTCCATTGGGGATGTGGCGTCCGCACATGTTGTACGCCCCTCCCCTTGTTTCCCAGCGTGGCTCACTTCTATTCTTGTAAATTCTTTTTTCTTTCCATGGTGAATGCGGTATGATGCGGGTTTTCCGCGCGAGGCTTGCTGTTCCCAATTTTTCTTTCGATCGCCGGTCGGATCTGCCAGGTACCTGGAACATACTGACTGATCGTCATTATCTACCGGTTGGTCACAAATGACAGACAGGCATACGCAGCATATGGGGCATATGGGTACGGTTTCATTGCTTATTTCCGGAAATGAAATATGTCGATAGGCTACGCAAAAAGAAGCGATAAGAAACAAGAATTGAGATGGTTATGTATGCAGAGGTGTGTACGTAATCACTTCCATGTAGCATGTCCACCACCCTACCTTTCTGACTTACGAGGCTTGTTGAGTCTACTTTTCGCCTCCGTGGACTGATTCTGGCGGATTCCAATGCGTGACGACTCGTCGCTCTTAGCGCATCATCGTTCGTGATAGATATACCTACGATCGTCTACAGTCTCGCTGGTAGAATCGCCTCATTTGCATGGACGAAGACGCAATGGCTTCTCATCCTTGTCACATTGGAAAAGGCATATCTTGGTCCCCAACAAGTATACCCGCACGCTTGTGTCCTCTTTTCATAGACTCGATGAGAGCTGACGTACATCAGGATTCTATACGCCTCCTTGTTGCTCATTTCGTACTAGCATGAATACTCGCGTGGCGACCATGGCCGTGGGGGTTGGAAGTGCTGGTAGAAGGATAGGGGCCGTCCTGCAATTCGCGGCGAACGGGACTTCTTCGTGTCTCTCGAGGATAGGGTTATGCGCACCATATACCAACGGTGAATGTTCAAATGAGAACAACCACAGACGTCCTCAACTTGAACCTCAGTGAGATAAGACGCCTCACGCTATCGGAGGTAAGCCATTGTTCTTGTTCTTGAGGATGTCATATATCTTCATCATACTCGCTGTTCATATCGTGAGTCACGTTTATCGAACCCAGATCGTTCATGGGCACGCCAGAGGACCTCATTTCATAGCTGCCAGTGTCGATATGAAAGGATGAGAGTTCCTGTTGTTCTGTCGAGGGGTTGAGATAGGAGTATAATATGTTTCCACGGCAGGCCGGAGACAGCAAAATCATGGTGATAATCCATGAATATGTGAAGATCTCGCTTGCTAGACGAAGGCAGTTTACGCATGAGTTCTAGGTGGCGAAGGTCTAATCTGGTCGATAGCGCCTCAAGAGGTACTTTTCTTGATTCTGCTCCCTCTTCACCTCTTGCCTTTCCTCAGGAGTAAGTAAGTATCAACAACTTTGAATAGTTGATTCTCATTCCAGGGCTGTCTGTTTTCCAAGGTCATACGCTCATGTGGCAGCCCTTTAGCAAAGCTGACCAGTTATTCATATGCCCCTGTACAATAAGGTTGATGAATTTACACGCGCTTTGGGGATAACGAAGTACTAGAAGCCGCCTTCTCTGTTGCTTTAAATTTCTTACATACCTAGGTAGGTAGTTTTAGAGGTGGATCTTACGCATAGGGTCATACTCAATAGGGGTATTATGGGGAACCATGCTTTACAGACAACAGCACCTCATCATTAGGGGTATTTAACTCACATACTCTCTGTCCAAACCCATCTTTGGTCTCTTGAACGTTCATTGCTAATTACCTATCTTTGAGGATCTTCACATGCCAGCTGGGTAGGTAAATGTACAATAACCGAGCATGAATGTTGGCAAAAGGGGAGAAAAAAGAATCACCGCACCCCGGACTCGAACCGAGAATCTTCGGCTTACGAACTTGCGTAGAAGGCCGACGAGTTAGCCATTTCTCTAGTACGGCTGTTTTCTTTTCAGTCATCTGACCATCTGACCATCTGGCCGTTGAGCTGGAAGCATACGTCAATGTTGACGTTTATTAGGAGTCGCCAAGCAGGACCAACTGTTAGGAGTGGCAGGTACAGTTTGCTAGGGCAAAGACCTAGGCGAACACCAAGATGGGCTCAACGACACCGCGCCTGCCTTTGGATGATGACGGTCAATCCCTCATTCAAGCACGCCTAGATGTTTCTGTGGTGCGATGGGGCCTAGCAGTTGCAAGAAAACTATAGCATACGAGATACATCATTAGTATATCGTATAACTACCTACTACATTTATATATCATACATTTCCTAAATGCGAAATCACTCTCTAGTCTTTTTGTCCATACTGAGCGTATATGGATATGGATTGAGATATTTCAACTGAGCACTTCCAATCTGATATTATACGATACATATCCCCTTATACGCGGGACGCTCAACCCCCTTTATATTGAGTACCTATACACATACAATTGTCAGCCAATCAAATTCAACTATGGCTTGGAATACCTCTTTCCATCGGCTATGGCTTGTACATGTCGGCGCATTCGCTGGCATTAGGTTACACAATGGCAACATGACCGACATAATACCGGCGCATCTGCGCAACTGAATTTGGGAGGTTATTGCGGCACAGCTGCGAACATCAGTACAACATGCAAAATTACAAGGCGATTTTTTGAGTCGAATCGAAGCAATTCTTTCCTTGGAGTTATATAATATAATGACATTGTTCTATTTCTGTATCAATCCTGAGAAGGTACTGACTTGGGGCAATATCAACCAGGCTCTATTTGTACCACGTTCATAACCACTTCACACAGTATTGGGGCTGTGGTCTCACTACTACAATGGGATGGCGAGAGGTCCTAACCAACGGCACAAGTAGCATGGTGGTTGAGGCAAGTACGGGTTTTACCTATGACAGAATCACGGCACAAGCTAGAGAAAATCTGCTTGAGGATTTGGTTGAAGACCCCTCATTAACTGAGATGGATGGGGAACTCTACTGTCTTGGTCCATGGGATAATTCGAACTTATATTATCGCCTAACACAAAGTAAGATCAACGAAGAGTGTAGCATGGACGAATACATTGAGTACGTCTCTAGCTTAGCAGAGTTTTTACCTAGGGCATACAAGGTAGCCTTCTCTATTATCCTCTTATCAATTGATGGATATTAGTCTAACATGTCCTTTCAGTCCTTCCGCTACTTCAGACGATCGCAACACGCAAGTTACGTCGTCGAGAGGTATAAACCTTCTTGTCCCAGTTTAACGGATGGTTCAACGGTCTCGGAAGAGTCGCGGTAAGCTCATAATAAACCTACTGGAGTAACAATCATGTTGATCCTAGATCCCTATAGTTCCTCGACCTCAAATGAGCTCATACCGCCTTTTGGTCGAGTTTCAGGAGATTCGATTGGCACTCGGCTCGAATTGGCAGAGACGACTCAGAACGATTCCTCAAATGATGTAGACCTTCGGATGGCTTTTGCTAAGCCACGCTCCTTGGAGATACGGAGTTCTCCAAATGAAAAGATCGAACAGGAGGGAGATATCAGCAGTCCCGCTCTAAATAGAGTGGAACTAACAGCAGTCGACGGTCCATGGGTAAATCTAGCTGCTATCCAAACACGGCCGTACGGACTAGATGATTCCGACTTGTTCGAACCTGAAACCCCAACTGACACATCATCCGAGGACGGAGACGAGGATGAAAACGACCCCTTTGAAGCTTTACACCGGGCAATTAGGCAAGCCTTCTCATCGAACACGCAACTAGCGGACAAGATCATCCGCTGCTTAGACCAACTCCCACCTGATCGTCGAGCACAGGTCTATGACTATAGGGGTATCCCATCGTGTGCTAATAACGATTCGCAAAACTCAGGTAACTCCGTTAGCTGTGATAACAGTACCGGGCCTCGGAAACGCAAACGTATCGACACCTCGCCCTCGAGCGGTTCCATCGGGAATCATGTACACGAAGATGATGACGGGGAGAATCAAGTCCTTGTTGAGCGTCGTCCTTCAGTAACACCTTCACCGCCAAAAAGATTCGCTTGCGGATACAACGTCTCAAATAGGGCCAGATATGGCCCAAGAAACAATAGGTCGGCGACACAGTACAAATCTTGTGCCGGTCCTGGATTTAAGTCACTGAACCACTATAAGTCCGTCCGCTGTTCTATCGATGAATACCTTCATAGGCTAACTAGAAGAAGGCGGCACTTGGAACGGGTCCACACTCTACATCAATGCCCCCGATGTAGCCGAGTTTTTGAGGCCCTAGGGGAACTCCATGCTCATTTAGTTCAAGACCAGCGGTGCAACGTAATACTATTCGAACGAGAAGGTATGTCGCAGGAAACATGGGACGAGGTGAAGAAAATCTTCAAACGAGATCGTAGAGGTCAAACTGGCCCTACTGATGAGGAGCGATGGTTCCTTGCTTGGGAAGCCCTTTTCCCCGGGAAACCGAGACCTCCTTCAGCTTGTGAGTCTTGATATTTGTTTACTCGACACTTGTATGCCTCTCTAATGCTAGTCCCACTATCTTACAAGCTATATAGACTACGACGAGCAACTCGAGCATATCTTTTACCCTGTAGTATTCGTCCGCATTCAGGAAATCTTTGGTGCAAGCTTGAGCGACATGCCGCAAATAGATCCTACTCTGCACGAGGAGCTCATGGGGAGACTGGGCAATGCTATCGATGCAGCCAATCGAAGTGCGCCTTCGGAATTAGAAGCTATCGACCTTAATGCCCCTTTAGCATCAGTGCAAGTTCCAACGCTCAGCAACGCACAAAATCATACAATCGGCATCGAACAGTTAAGTCACATTGAAGCTAACTCATCCAACCCTACCGCAGTCGAACCGACCCATTGGGGCGCGATTGATTCAGTTGGCGAACCAAACCATCTGGGTAATGGGGTGGTTGATGAGCCTTTCGGGGACATGCTTGATTTAAGCCTGTTCGATGCTGGCATCGTGAGTGCTGGTAAGTGCCCCTTAAGAACCCGTCATGTTTTCCCAAAGATCCTCACTATTTCGCTAGACGCTCAAGAAAACTACCCATAAGCGCTTTTCAAGTCCCGAAGCTCTCAATTTGGCTTGATTGTTCGGAAACACGCCCTATTCCGACCAGCACTTGAATTGTGAATGAGGTGCGGGCTCATCTTGGACGTCTCTACAAGTCAAGTCCAAAGGGGAATGAAAAACGGGAGAGACAAGTGGCTTTAACCAGCGAATATTATAGTAATAGGCGAATAATTGTTAAGGCTGCCCAAAGTCTAACGTCAGCTTGAAAGCACTCATTTATATGGTCGTAAGGACACACCGTGGAGCTCAGCCACACCAGAGGATTTAGCCAACGCATCACTACACTATATCTGGTAACCCACTGCTTCCCTGACGCCATTCAACTCCATCTTACATTTCCGCTTTAAGTAACTTTCTAGAATATCTGGTTGGAGACGATTCCATTCGGGCATACAATGGCCTAACCACCCAACGGAAGTGATTGGAGAAAATAGACTATTTCCTATCTCGGAAGTGGATGGAAACGTCACTGACCTAATTATAGCTTCGACGAAGTGACTTGGGAGGAAAACATCGGGCACAGCAATATATATCTGATTCACACAAGTTTTTGATTTCTAGCATTCGTAGATACGAATTTATAGTATAAACACTCGTCCACAACTTGCACCTTCTTCATCGGACGTGTATAAGTCTGTCTATTGCTTTATCATCGAGAACCATTCACCTTCACCGATTTCTCTAGGCGAGCGGACCCGTCAAGCAGCAAGAACTTCATCCAGCGGAAATTCCTAGCGAAGTGAAGCCTCACACGCTACCTACCGCATGAATTCTTAGTGGGGAATCAACAATACCTCCAGCAAAAACCCCTCTCGGTTAGAGCGTAGAGCTCGCGGACCTCCAAAGACCTCTGAACCGCAGTCGCGAAACGGGACTCCGGGGACAAATCATGGCGTCCCTTACATCACCTTTCAGGAAACTCTGGATCATTCGGAGGAACTCGCGTTCAGTAACGAGCGAGGTTCAAAATGCAACAACGCAGGGCTACCAAGAGGAATACACTGTCCGCGTCACAGGCGCTCCCAGGGATCTTGACTTAATTATTGGGTCGTGTGAATTAGTATCACACTTTGGGAACCAACGCGATCCTGCTTATGAAGAATACGAGCAACGATATCGGAACGAGCGCTTGAGACTTCGGTGATGTCTCGAGGCGTTATAGGATACTGCGGAAATGAATCAGTAATATATCATTATATCTGGCGTTTAGGGTCGACAAGTCTATATATGTCACTAGACGAAGAGACTAAAAGGAGTTGCGTCAGGGGACAAGGGCGGAAGTGGTCTTCCTGGGAGTCTTCGGCTGTGTATATAAAAGGAGACGGCTATGTATATATTTAGCCTTGGAAGGAGTCGGGAGCTTATACCTAGTTTTTTTTACTGATATCCTATACCATCGCTGGCCTTCTATACACTGCCTTTCATTCTGTGCACGACTAACCTCTACAGGTGTACTCAGTCTCCTGCCAGATTGGAGTTAAGACATCGAGGTCAAGGACTTACGTGTATGAATAGCGATATACCCTGGCAGCACGGCATAGTGCTCCTTGCGGCTTCTCCTATATTTGAAAAGCCGTTGTTGTGGCATCGATGAATATGAGAAAGTACATTCCATGTACTCATGTACTTGGAGTTGAGAGTATCCGATTTCGAAACAACTGCAAAGGAGTAAATACTTCTTTTCGAGCCAATTGCACAAGTCGGATTACTGCTTATTAAAGCATGCGCATATTGAACTCTCAACTCATCAAGGTCAACAGTGCCCGTTAGCTCGGGTACGATGTGCTTACTTTCGAAACCTAAGAATAAGCTGCAGGTAGCGAGGATATCCGGCCGCTACGCTCCGATAGCTATCCCCGGTCTTCGTGGTGGAGGATAGCCTCTGAAACTGCATCAGGGGCTAAAGCGAGGTCGATCATAAGGTGTAACCCCTAGAGTAGCTATATGTAAGCTGCGCTCACCTTAGCGTGTTAGAAATAAAAGGGGTAATTTTCCCAACATCTGGTATCTAGACCTGCAGATATAAGACGCATACGAGTTGTTCGCTGCTCACACAATTCTCGATGACGAATAAATCCTTCATTGGATTAACTAATCGTCTATTTAAGAACTACAGTATTATAACGTCAGTTTATACCTCAACGCTTCTCCTTAATCTTTGCGATTTCACTAAAGAGATATCATTATCTTGTACAGACCATCTGAGAATTACATACATGTATGTGGTGTTTTCTGTCCTCATTGCTGACAGGCACGAACGGCGCCGTTTATTTACGCGGGTATGCACGAAAGCGGTTGGAATTGGCGGTCAAGAGCTGACTGCATACATGTTCCTACGCTGATCCCGTTCGCAATCGGATGGGGAGCCTCATCGAGGTTTGGAAGTTTGCTTGGCGGTGATAGGATGTAAGTACGGCTTGTTATTGATAACTTGTATATAATATAGAATAAGAATCATGACATTTAAGACATCCATGTTAGTTATAATTGATAGTCAAGAAAGGATGGTCGATCTGTTATGATCAGCGTCATGGTGCGGATCCAAACGGTCTCACATTCGGCCAGCTGCAGGCATACTCAATAACAGCTGGTCAAAGCTGACACCTCGCATATTCGGTCCCGATCAACTGGACCGTCATAAAATGACATAACTAAATTTATGCCAGACAGAAACTCCAAGGAGCGATTGTCGGCAGATCGTCCTATTCCATCCTTCGTCTTTGCGGGGTTTGATGGAACGTCGTCTTTCCTTCTTCTAGCAGGTATCTTACCCATCCATTACCTGCTTAGCATCAATGTATGTAAACTGTTTGGTGTCGCACCAATGAGTGGCGAGTCGCAATTCAAGTGATACAAGAGATATTCCAGCCTATCTGGATCTGGATCTAGCCACCTAGGTTTGCTGCTCTCCGGCTGAATGGGCAGCTTGTGGTTCACGCCGCCCGCTGAAGATCTGACATGGTACTTCCGCTTCCAGATCGTCTTCATCCTCTGCTCCGTCTTCCCACGGTTACACCCGTACGTGGAGTGCAGTACATATACATCTATAGTCGCGCAGGAAGCGACGGACTTGCCCGCGAGTCTACCGAGGCTCCTGGACTTCCAAGTGTCCATCACCTATAAGAAGGAGAAAATGGGACTGCCCAAATGACGCAAAATCGCTGTTGGTAAGCCGCGGCTTTTTCTGCAGAAGCTTCGGTCCCCATCATCGAGACTTCTCGAGTCTAGACTGATTGGCTTATTCGGATGAATCATCTACCTGAATGGGGGTTGGTCATCCATACATATAAGTGTGATATCGTTCTGCTTACTTGCTTTGGTATGTACCGGTAGGAAGCTCCGCCCCAATCTGACGTCGCACGAGTCACCCACAGGGTCTCATCCAGTAATCCGAGGGTCTCATCATCCATACTACAGAGGTGGGGATCTCGTCTCAGCTGAAGCCTCACTGGGCAGTTCGATAGCGGACCGGCAGGTAAGTCGCCGCACCTTTGCAGGTTAAAAGCGCCTGGTCCGCACTCCCCTCCCCCCCTACCCACTGCTGGTGTCCCTCGGATTTAATTTCTGTTACTTCTTTTTTTTTCGCCCTTCTTCTTGGATGGGTGGTCAATCGAGCGCACCAGCATCATGACATCCGCCCTCAGGCTGGCTACCTTGAGTTACGCGATCGCTCGTGTTGATGCTAGCTTGCTATTCTGGTCCGGGAACCATCATGCTGGGAATTGGGGTCCGGCTAAAGACACTGTTGGCGCTGCCGAGATAGATCCTGTAGGATGGTCGCCGAAACCGACTGCGCCGCCGGGGGCCAAGCCGCTCGACCACGAACTTCGGAGGAGGCAACAAACCACAACAACCGTTCTTAATACTGCTACGTGCGGATATCCAGTTAATAATTCTAGTGGTAGGTGGAATTTTTAGATCTTGAATTTACCTAGCCTGCTTTGTGAGAAGGCTCTTAACTTTTAATAGCGCCTGCGATTAGTTGTGCCGATGGAGCGTATTGTTTTCAAACGGAGGGCGTTGCGGGGTGTTGTAGTGAGGCCAATCGTCATGACTGCAGAATACCGACGACATGCGTCGAGTCAACTCAGTCGAGTTCATTTACATCTAATGCCAGGACACTCCTTTGGTAAGCTTAAGACTATTCGCATGTTCCTTAATCCCCTCAGCTAAGCCAAGCAAAGCACCGACACGGCCCGGCCCCGTTGTGTAACATATTTGTACAATGCAGATTTCTTCGAGAACTTGTATGGAGTGAGCTTTCTGGCGTGCGGGGAGGAGGCGGGTTCTAGTACGATCGCAACTAGTCCGCCCCCAGGATGGACACCGACGAGCGATTTTAGTACCACCTCCGGGTCACTCAAAACAAGTAGCGACGCAACTGGTCCAGTAACTGTTACCGTGTTTCCAAGTAGCACTCCGTCATCTTCAACCGCGCCAGTCGCAGCAACAGGTAGTAGTTCGGCGAGTAGGACAGGGAAGATTGTTGGGGGCGTAATTGGCGGCGTAGCTGGATTGGCACTAATCATTGCCGCTCTCTTCTTTCTTCTCCGTTACCGTAGAAGGAAAGCAACGGAAGGCAAACAGTTCGAAGGCTCACCCTATCCAACGAGGGATTATCCTGCCGCGAGCGTGTATCCCGGAGGAATTCCAGAGCCGCAATATACGTCAGACTTCTACGGGGAGCTACCGCCGCAGATGTCGCAAGCATCGACTCAACACGATCATGTTGCTGGCTATCCGCCCCCACCACCGCCCCCAACTAATTATCATGACCATCATGACCCTGTGGTCGTGCCCAGGGAAGCGCAGCCGCAGGCAAGGCCGTCTACGTTTATTCACATATCACCGAAGCCGAATGATGAGGATATAGTATCACCGATTTCGCCCGCCGACGACCCCGCGACTTACACGTGGATCTCGAATCCGACACCGCCTCCTCAGTCAGAGTATTCGCAGTTTAGTCCGCCGCCTCCCGTGCATTTTCAGTCTTATCGACCGTACCCCGGGACATGAATTAAAGCCATCATATTTAACACGATGTGACATAACTACGAATCCTCGTAGAACGAGGTGTTTCTTTGGATATACGAATTTATCAGGATTGCATGTACATATTGGGGGCGGCGTTCTCTTATCCCGGATTCTGGCGTCTTGGTGGAGTGTTACGCATATGATACCTGTTGCTTTTTCTAGTGGGATCTATCATGATAGGGACATGTTGGGGCATAATTTGTGACTCGATTTACGCAACGCAGGGGGGTTATTGGGATGATAAAAAGTACCTATCTATGATAGGTATGTCCATATTTGATGAATTCACGAGTATAATATCTACACGGAGTTTTCATTATAACTCTTCACATTTTGCATCTCGGTCAAGATACGTCTGGGTCAATTCGATTCCCAGGTAACTCATACTCATGTGCAACTAGGATTCGAAGACTGCCGAGAGGTCTCCTGAGGATCAGCTGAAGATCCCAAGTGGAAACAACTGTGAAACCTTCGCTCGTTTAGTTCAGTCATGCTCTAAGCTTAAACTAGTTCAAAAGCAAGCTTTTATGAACAAGGCTGATATCCAATCATGATCTAGGTCTTGCCAATGGTTCTACGTGTTTAGATTCCTCTTAATAGGTGAATTATAGTCCGCGTGTCGACGGTGAAGTATCTCGAGGAGTTATGTAAATCGTGGGGATGCCCCCGGACTGGCCGGATCAGGAAAGCGTGTGGGGAAGCCGGCGATTTAGCATCTCTTCTCCACGCCTCGGTCTCCATTCTACCGACTTGCAAAGTAGACTTATAAGCAATCGGCCAGCTTGCATTTTTTTGCGTTGATCTTTCTAGTAAGAACACTTATATCTAGATCTATATAAATAATATAGAGGGTGGTAGATTGTGAGGGAGTTAATTTTCTGCGGAAGCATCGGAGGAGACACTGCCTCCACGACTAAGTGAATTGTGAAAGAGACCAAAGGCGGAAGACGAATACTTACTCATCTAGATACCCCTAATAAGATCCCTGGCCTCATATCCTCTTGTCTCAGATTAAGTGGCGAAGATGGGCGTAGGACAAGCTGAAAGGCTAGTAAGCGTGGACGAGATATCTTGCCACAGCTCCCTCGACGACCTCTGGCTTGTCGTAGACGGCGTAGTCTACGACTTCAGCAAGTTCGTACGCCAGCATCCCGGCGGTGCCGACATAATCCTCCAGTACGCGGGCCGCGACGCAACAGCCGCCTACACCGAAGTCCACTCACTCTCCCTCATCAAAACCGAGCTGTCGGCCTCAAGCCGCATCGGGGTTCTAGATCAAGCCACCGTCACACAGAAATGGGCCAAACCGCCACCACGAGCCACAGCTCCTCCCAAACAGACGGTGGCAAAGCCGCCGCTGGGAAGTCTCATCAATGCGCGGGACTTTGAGCTAGCGGCTGAGACAAGTTTCAGCCCCAAGGCGTGGGCGTTCGTGTCCTCGGCTGCGACGGATTGTCTGACTAAGGAGCGGAACGGCGCGGCGTATAATGATACTGTTCTCCGCCCCCGCGTGCTGCGGGATGTGAGGAATGTGGATATTAGCACGACGATGCTGGGGCATCGTGTTAAGGCGCCGATATTTTGCGCCCCGACGTCGATGGGAAGGATCTTTCATCCGGAGGGAGAGCGCGAGTTGGGACGGGGGTGCCAGCGTATGGGGATTCCGCAGTGTGTATCGACGAGCTGTTCGTACCCTCTACCCGAGGTTATGGACGCAGTTGAGGAGGAGCATAAGGCAGTTAGTGGTAGCGGGTCGAGTCTAATTCCGGTCTTCTTTCAGCTGTACGTGGATAAGGACCGGAGGAAGTCCGAGAGATTACTGCAGATGGTGAGGGAACGCGGTGTCAAGGCCGTCTTCTTGACAATCGACGCGCCTGTTATAGGAAAGCGTGAGGCTGACGAGCGCGTCAGGTCCGACGAGAGCCTGACGGCGCCCATGTCAGGGGCGCAGGCCAAAAACGATAAGAAGGGAGGGGCGCTGGGCCGGCTGATGGGAAGCTTCATCGACGCGTCCCTGACGTGGGAGGACATTTCTTGGCTTCGAAAGCATGCTCCAGGATTACCCATCGTTCTGAAGGGGGTCCAGACGGCAATGGATGCTGTGAAGGCCATGGAGGTCGGTGTTGATGCAATATATATCACCAATCATGGCGGAAGAAGTCTAGACACGGCGCCTGCGACGATATTAGTATTGCTGGAGTTGCAGAAGTGCTGTCCTCAGATCTTCGATAAGATGGAGGTGTACATCGATGGTGGTATAACCAGGGGCACGGATATCTTCAAGGCTTTGTGCCTAGGTGCTAGAGCTGTTGGTATTGGCCGAGGGATGTTGTTTGCGCTGAACTATGGGAAGGAAGGTATCGAGCAGTTCATAAACAGTAAGCTCAACCCCCCAAACGTGCCTCAATAACGTGGCGAAAAGAGAGCAGTACTGACTTGTTGATAATTAGTTCTCACCGACGAATTGGTGACGACCATGCAGATGTGTGGTATTACTAGTCTCGATCAGGTTCACCCTGGACTATTGCACACAGGTGCCGTTGACCACTTGATTCCAGGGGGAGAAGAACATCCATATGCAAAATGGAGGCCGAAGTCAAGAAGCAGCCGATTATGACACAGATGTTGAGATACACATCATGTATGTAGCTACACGCACTCCAAGAAATACAAAATAAGCTGGACACGAATCTAAGATGGAAGGATTGCTAGGGCTTGGTTCTGCTCTGCACCGGCTTCCCTCGACGCGTACCCAACACCACGGTGCACACCTTCACACGCCTAAGGCACACGCTTTCATGACAGCTGTATTGTCGAAAAATCAGTTGACATCTGTCCGAGAAACTCGAAAGGCTACGTACCTATACAGTGCACGCATTCACCTTCCCCTATATAAAGCCGCCATATCCCCCCATATGCTACGTCCACATCTCGTACTTCTCTCTTCCACAAAATTCTCTTGGCCACCTAATTCCAAACTTTGCATCACGGTTGCTTCGTTTTGCTTCGTTTTGCTTCGTTTATCATCCCTCATCTTGCATTAGGTAAACAACCGACATGGGTGTCCCTAATGGCAACCACACCTGGGGGTGGACTGCTGGCGATTGTAGGGCCGGCAACCCCGTGAACCCGCCTTGTGCAGCTGGGCCCAGCAACGTCAACAAGCGAGTCAACAACCGCACCAGAGAGTCCGACTCTGCTTCTGTTTCTGCATCATCTGGCAACAAAGGAGCAACCCCCAAGAAGACCGTCCGTTTTCTCATTCCTGGAGAAGAGGAAGAGCCTAAGTCCAATCTCTCAGAAAACTCATCAGACTCAGACTCAGACAAGGACTCCTTGATCAACGAGAACAAGGAAAATACCGACTTCTTGAACACCACGGACGAGGAAAACATGAGTGACTCTAGCGACGACGGCTCTCTCCCTGATGATGGCTGGCTCCCTGATGAGGATGGCATGATATGCCTCCTGCACCAGAAGGGTGGCAGGTAAGTTCTGTCTATTGCTTTCTTCCACTCCTCCCAACACCATCACACCTCTCTTTCACCTCCTTGCGTACCTAATGTCTGTCACGCCTATTACTGTTTACCCTCAATGAATGTAATCTACAAAACTCACCCAAACATACTGCTAACCTAAACACATCACAGCTGGTCCGAGATCGCTCAGATCATCCGTCGCGGCAAGCGCGAAACGAAGGACCGCTACAGACACCTCAAGAGACTATGCAAAGGCGACGACACCACCACCGACGAGCTCGCCGACCTCTACTGGAAAGACCTCAAGCAGCACGACCGCCTGATCCCCTCCAAGACCAAGCCCAAGTTCACCGTCAAGTTCCCCGAGTCCGAGTCCGAGTCCGAGCCCGAGAACATGGGCAAGGGCAAGGGCAAGGCTAAGGCTAAGGCTAAGGCCAAGAAGCCCAAGGAGTTCACCGTGGTCTACGATTCGGAGAGCTCCGACAGCTCCTCCTCGCCCTCCTCCTCCTCCGGCTCCTCCGACTCCTCTTCCGACGAGGACCAGATCATCGACTTCGTCGACGTCCTCTGCGAACAGTACCCCGACCGCAAGAAGCTGTACCCCGACCGCTTCTACAGCAAGCGCGACGTCAAGGCCATCTCGGCCCTCGAGGCCCGCTACCGCATCGACAAGTGGCTCTACATCTCGGCCGAATTCGCCAACATCACCGGCCGCATGGTGGACCCCGAGATGTTGAAGTACAAGTGGGAGACTGGTGGTGTGGATCCTAAGGCCAAGGGTAAGGGAAAGAGCAAGCACTAGGGCGAGTGCTTCCGGTAATGATATGCGCCTTGTGTGGCAGCTCATTAGGGGGTTAGGTTGTGATTAGGAAATGGTGGATGGGAGGGACAATGATGGAAAGGAGGTTACGCATTGATCATTCGTTTGTTTCCAACTGAAATTGGCAAGGAAACACCAGGCATTGATCAGTTTGTTCCGAAGCTTGAGATTGAGAATCTCGCTTCAATGAGTCTTTCTACAAGACTAGGTTAAGATTGTATTTTTAAGGATACCCGCGAGTTATACTTGCATTTGCCTCTTGCCCTCCTTGCTCTTCTATGCAGGGAAGCAAATCTGTCAACTCTGAGGCATCAGGAAGTTTTCACAGCTCGCTTGAACTGGCCAGTAGGAAAGTCTGTTACGCTGATTGACTACTGCTACGTTCCACAAAGATAGCAATTAATTAGGTTAGGTACCTAGGTAATGACATGGCTCTTGCCAGAGACGCCTACTCTGAGAGGAACCTGTAGACGGAGCGAAGTATACCCTGTGGAAACCCATTAATTTCCCACTACTGACTTGCACGCAGGCTTGAAGCATCCAAGTTGAGTCAAGTGGCTTACAACAGGGACATTATGATACGTTTATTACTAACCTGTAGAGGGATCGTGAAGGAGGCAATGCTTATTCTCCAATATGATATAGAGGTTTATGTACGCGCAAATTCTCCTAGCAAGTTCTCTTCTAAGACAGTCACATCAGTCAATTAAAAATATCCTCCAGACTTCAGATTCAAGGTGGTACTCGGATACACATCCTCGCCGTATCTCTTTTAGAGGGGAGAGCTATATGCCCATAATTCGCCCATGATATCGCCGCCATCCTCCTTCCCGTATCCCGTTCTATCAACGAGACCTTTTCCCGGAGAACCAGTACCAGTGCCCTACGCCTGCCTATAAACGCTATATAAACCCTTTCTTTTTTTAGTTTCATGTCGTACCGTATAAACTGCTCCATTCCAAATCCCAGTCCAATTCTATTTACCAAGATTTGTGAAACGAAAATAAACGCCGCTACCTTTTGAGCCCCTTGGCAAAATATGTCCCTGTTAGACCTTGACCAGCCAGATCATTGACCTATATCCATGATGCAGTCATGCCTCGTCCGAACCTAGTAATCCTTTCCCCTGCCAGAAAGTAATGAATTTGTTGAAAGATATTAAAACCGCAAGGCCCTTATGAGTGCCTTTATATGCCTCAGCAGTGAGGGCAATGTGTGGCAGATTTGCCGCGGAGAGCCGATGGTCCCTTACGCCGGCGACTTCCCAACGCGGGCATTCCGTCTCCAGGTTGAGAGTCGTCTCCTGTCTCGAAACGCTCATTGCCAACCATAATGACCTTGATTACGTTGCTGAGGCCCACTGCTAAACTAGCACGACCGATGCGAACCATTGGCCCAAGATTAGTGACGAAAAGGTGCCCATCGTCCTCGACCTTCGAACATAAGGGAAGAGTCTCCCACGTCTCTTTTTGGCCAAAATGAGAAAACATCCAAATCTCCCAGTTATCTTGGGAAATATGGCCGTTCGCAGGTGGAGTAGGTTGATGATGACGGCGGCGAAGACCATTCGGCTGTGGGAGAGGCTGGTGATCTTGAGGAGTATCTACTTGAGGTTTATCGGATGTTTTCCTTCTAACCCCAACCATGATCCCAGAAGGTAGAGCATCCCAGACTCCAGGGTTCTTAATAGTCCGTTTCGACTCATTGGCTCTTTGCCATGGACAGCAAGTTTTTCTCGTTGGAGAAGCTGGGTCACAAAAACATAGCGACTCGCCTTCATGCTGTGGACTATATGTTTGTATCACGAGATCTCGGGTATATGCTTGAAGATAGGCCAATGTGAAACTCCACAAGGCGACAGAACCACATCGCATCCGTCGTGGTCTTGAGTGAAAGCATTTCATGCTCTTCGGTTGGACTGGGCCGACTTTGAACGTGTAGATCGTCCTGAGCGTTTGTGAATCTACTAGATCCACAGTTTCAGATCGAATGACAAGGAAGAAACCCAAGTCTGGTAAAACCTGAATTGAGACAAGCTCACGCGGCTTCAGATTCCCAATATTCATCACATCGGAGCTCCAACCGGTGCCTTCCTGAGTGGCAATGTACACTTGACCTTCCCGAGTTGAGGCCATGACTTGGGCAGGAAAACCTTTGCACTTGTCAGTCTAGCTAAGCACAAGATAAGAGAGGTAAGAGGTCTACGCACCCTTTTCCGTAATACAGCCCACAGAGACAATTGTGCTCTCTCTGGTAAGCGCGAAGTTGTTGGGTCCTGCGTAATCCGCTCTAAGCTCTGTGATTTTGCCGTCCCTCCGGATCAGCAATAAGGAGGGAATAATGACAGAATCATCGGGGACGAACAAGAACGCTTCGGGTTTATGCCGGTCCGGCTCTGCTCTTATCACAGGACCCCATCGAAAGTCAACGAGATTCCATAGGAGGACTTTGTCTGCTGTTAAGAGAGCTAGCCAGTGAGATTCTTCATCAATGCACATGGCCAAAACCGGAAACTGTATGATGGAAGAGTCTTCGTGTTCGCCCAATACATAGGTCTTGCCACCAGCCTTGATATCCCATACTCGGATCACTCGGTCTAGTCCTACAGACACAAGATGACCATCTGAGCAGGCCGAGAGTAGGGCAACATCTAGGGCATGGCCGCTGCTCAAGCTCTGCACCGACAGCAGGGAATCACCATCCGGGCCACCAACCCTCTCAGAGTCTGCCAATTCGTCCCAAAGCAAATAGTTCATTAATAACCGAACTGCAGCTGCGATCACTAGTACAGTAACCACGAATGGGACAGATTGATGGCGCCAAAAGTCGTAGACAGCCGGTGGAAACCATGGTTCGTTGGCGGACAGATTTCGATCTGATCCTTTAAGAACGAATATTGTAGGATGGAAGACTCTTGCGATATAGCTATGCGCATCGGGTTTGATGACATGGATGAGTTCTCGAGCTGTCATGTGATCTTGAAGCCCTAGCCATGAGGCCGGGCTCCTACCTTGATGAACTTCGGTTAGAGCCGAAGATAGTGACAGATCCTTGTGTTTGGGAGATATAAAAGCAACGCGACCCAACATCTTAAGCACGCTTTCGTTCTCAAAAAAGTGCCATTGAGCAATGAGAACGAAGCCGACCATGACAATAGTTCCAGCAATGCGTGTCGACATAGCAATCCGGCCTTGTAACATCGCATCTATCCATGTCTGGTGCAACTGAGTCTCAGAAGCAGAGCGATGGGATCGAATTGACGCCTTCGCAAGAGCGTCACTAAGTTCAGTCCGTCGAACATCAACGCTAAGAACCGCGAGGAAAAAGGTTAATAGGTAAAAGAAGTCAAATATCAAGGCGATAGCCGCAAAGTTGCAGAATGCGGCGACACCCGGAGATACAAGCTTCGAGAGGGCGTATAGGATGACAAGATTTTGAGTCACACTGAAGAGTGCAATGTAACCTGTCTCACCTAAGGCCTGGCCGATCCTTTTGCTCGTATTCTCTTCGGGCGGCGTGAGAATGACGGCGTTGATGAGCCGAAATATGTTTTCAAGGCTCATACAAAAAATGACTACGGGATATCCTAAGCGCGGTATCCTTGACAGATCGATTTTGAGTATGGCGCATAAGGTAAAGCTCGAAAAGATGGCGACAAAGATTTGAGCTATAACCGTGACCATTAGTCCCACCCTCGACTTAACCGCCCGTAACTTTGATAGGCATAACCAGAAGTAAATGATAACGAGCGTATAAGCTAGTCCCAAAAGCAACACGTCCTGAGTTGACAGAGGTCGAAACTGAAACTCATATAATTCACTAGTCTTTCCGTTCGGAGCATACTCAAAGATATCCCAATTATCGGCTATCCTAGATTTAAGCGCTTCAGCTCTCTCCTGCCATAGACGACCTATCGGAGAGTGTCGATTATGGACGAGAGTAATGACAAGGGCATCAGCTGCGACCAGCCGTCGATCTTGGAAGCGCTTCCCACTGAAGACGGTAGAATGTCTCAGAGTTACATTGACGGATGTCGATTGGGTTTTCCTCTCGTTCGCTGTCGCAATGATATCATCGTCTGATTTTATGCTCTCGGAAGAGCACGACCAGTATTGAAGCGGAGACTGAAAGAACCAAGACTCGTTCGTCAAGCCATTGGCGACATGGTAGGCATCGCGCTGGTCCGGCGTGAGATCCGTAATCGTACCATTAGGCAGGTCGACCCCATCAGCAATATGGCGCCGCGGGTCGAAGTTGACAGTAGGACCAAGAAGTTCATCTTGTAGCTCCAGAGCGCTCAGCAGGACGCTTTTATTGAGGGCTTGGAAATAACTGCCATGGACCCATATTGAGCGCATGATAACATCGGGCTCAACTCTATTCTTGTCTTCCAGAGGAAGTGTATCGGTCCAGGCATGTTCGGGGAGAATGGAAGCGCCATTGGTGAAGTCGGTAGTATAGAGGAACGGGAAGGGGTATATGAGTACAG
This sequence comes from Hypoxylon sp. FL0890, assembly GCA_022497025.1. Classification (NCBI taxonomy): domain Eukaryota; kingdom Fungi; phylum Ascomycota; class Sordariomycetes; order Xylariales; family Hypoxylaceae; genus Hypoxylon; species Hypoxylon sp. FL0890. The sequence goes on along the minus strand of MU386582.1, from coordinate 184,195 downwards.
CGGCAACGGCGACAGAGACCAACAAGGTGGTTATGACATGGCTTGCGGCGTATCTACCGTAGCGCGCGAAGGCGCGGCGTAACCGGTTCGACTCAGATAGTACTGGAGGTTCGGTAGTCCTTGAATTGCAACGTCAATTAAACCACAGAGAAGCGAACAGGCAGGACCAAGCATGACGCACCCTCTAAAAAAGTACAGAAGATACCAGATCATACTTCATGCACGGAGCGGGCAGTCATCAGCTCGCGAGCTGCCCACAATAACACGGCGCGCCTGAAGGATGAGAGGCAAGTAGCCTTTCATAAGATTACAGGAGGGGCGCATTATACTCTCGAAGTATCACATGCGAGGAAGAGGGCAAGATTTCGAAGGAGTCCGGCGTAGATGTACGTATGGTCAGGTATTTAGTCAAGATTTAGGTAGCTATTGGAGGAGACATGGTCGTGCCGAAATCTAAATAATAGGTCTGAAAACGGGAAACCGAGACTGGTAGATATTCGATGAGAAAACAGGTCCAAGTTGAAAGGAGGCAATCGGACATGCAGACGCTATTTCGACCTTCGTATTTCATAACAGGGAATTGATTAGTGAAAATGCCAATAGAATAGATGCTAGAAGAGGGCTAGAGCGGCGCCGCCCGTTAAGCTGTCTCGCACTTGACTTGACCGAGTTTAGCAGATCATCTAGTTGGCGTAATTGGGCAGATGTAGAAGGAAAAGAGATTGGGTCGATCTGTCGGGCACACTTGAGGATATCCAGAAGAGGGCTAGGCAGTTTGTAGATAACTTACCAATTCTTCTTACGTATTGTACACGGCATTTCTTGGGAAGAGGTTTCCAATTTGCGACGTCCAAGTTCCATCGTAAATGCCAACTTGAACTAAAGTTTCGACTTGGATGTACGCCGGCGGGGCGGATTAGTGGGCTCGCCGGCGACCGGGAGACTTACCCATTCCCTGCTAGTCCTGGTGCCGCTGTAGTCCCTCAGCCCCTCCAGCTCTTGCCATTTTTACGGTACTTCCGTCTCCACCTCTACCCCTCCCCATTGATATTTCCATTTCTACGAGACTCGTTGCAGCTGGTTTCCTTCACCCTCCCATCGCCAATTTGACATAGAGATGACGACACATCGCGTCGTTAGATGAGCTGTCATATCCAACGTTTCCTAACTGATGAATCGACCGGTAAGAAATGATCTGAAATCATCTTTTAAGACCCAAGAAATTAAGTGAGATGTTCAGTGTGATTTTTTACTGGGTCAAATAGGTGGGGATGAGTCGAAACGCGTCCATGGATGGTTTATGAGGAGACAATGCTGAAGGAAAATAAGAGAAAATGCACATCCAAGTCCGGCGAAGGTCGTGGGAGAAAAGGAGTGAAGTCTCGGGGGGCCATTAGGCTTTTATACTTACAGATACCTATCTATCACTTGTCATCGACCCATAATGGGACAGCATGTAAGTTAACTGACCGCTTATATTGCTACCTAATGAAACGAACTCCATCATAATGATGACCAACATACAAGGCGGGGCTGGTAAAGTCAGAATCAGCTCATTTTCTCTCGCGATGCCTTCGATTGGCGTACGGTAATTGGTGCATTGTGGCTAGATTAGGCAAGGGCTCTCCAAATGAGATCTGCTAACCCAGATTCCCGGGGATGCTAAAGTAAAAATCATCTGATCCAAGAAAAGTCTGTAGGGCTGAGTTCGTCAGGTACCACTCCTAATAGAAGGTGCATCCTCCCTTGACATCACATCTTTACCCTATAATCTCCAGATCGTATGACTTACCCCATTGCCCCAAATAACCATCACCGCTTTCGGCAAAACGTGCTGCTGAAGCTACCACTGAAGCTACCTATACTAGGGCCCCTGCGACAAGGTCTACTAATCGGGAGATGGAGGATCTGAGTGAAGATCCCATTGTGGAGTTGATCACCAGCTTCAACGAACTAAACGCTGCCGTGGTCGAGGAGTTGGACGAGGAGCCAAGCCCATTGGAGTTTATGCGCTACGTGGCAAGGAACACCCCCTTTGTTGTGCGCGGCGGTGCCAAAGACTGGCAGGCTACGAGGCGCTGGAATGTGGCCTACCTGAGGGAGTCCCTTGCCGGACATCGTGTCAATGTGGCCGTGACGCCATTCGGCAATGCTGACGCCCCTACTATCATGGGGGGTGAGGAGGGTCTAGTATTCGCCAAGCCGCATGAGGAGGATCAGGCTTTCGAGGACTTCCTCGACTACTTGACGACACAGGAGAAATCTAAACATTCTTCACTTGAAAGCCACAGGGAGGTTAGATATGCGCAGACCCAGAACGACAATTTGCGGCATGAGTATTCCTTTCTCTATTCGCAGGTCCCGCCGTCGATCCCCTTTGCGCGTATTGCGCTTCAGAAAAGCCCTGACGCCATCAATATGTGGATCGGCAGCTCCAAATCAGTGACGGCTCTGCACCGCGATAACTATGAAAATGTCTATGTGCAAATCGCTGGAAGTAAGCATTTTGTGCTGCTGCCCGCCCTCTGCCAACCATGCGTAAACGAGCAGGCACTACAGCCTGCCTCATACGTCCGAAGAGAAGACGGTCTTCACTTGCAAAAAGAAAATGGCGATCAAGTTCCCTTTGCAATCTGGGACCCGGATGACCCGGCCCCGCGAGCTACCAAATATTCACATCTTGCGAGGCCGTTGAGGGTTACACTAAATCCGGGCGACATGTTCTACCTACCGGCTATGTGGTGAGTGCTAATATCAGTGCAAGTCCATCATCTCTTAGCTTATAACGTAACTCTTTAGGTATCACAAAGTCTCGCAGTCTTGCTCCGAGGAAGGCATCTGCGTTGCCGTCAACTACTGGTAAGGCCCGCAATTGACTTTCTCGATGTGTTCTCTCATTGCTTAGGTATCTATTGATCCTCGTAGGTACGACATGGAATTCAGCGGACCTCTCTATCCCTTAACCTCCTTGGTCCGCACTCTTGGTAATCAAGCGAAAAGACTGGTTTAATACTTTCAATGCCGAGACCAAACGAGACACATATTTATGTTACGAGTTCTTTTCAGTTGGTAAGTTACTTATCTCATTCTGAGGTCCTAATCTACGGATTAGGGCTATGTAGGTAATGCAACGTAACCCCTATTCCTACCAGGTATTAAGTAACGCCAATCAGCTCCATTCATTGTTGCGCAACCAGTGCTCCAAACACCTTGCCGTCGATTACGGAGAGAACTCAATGGTCCCCAACTAACTGTGTAGAATCAAGGCTTCCTTAGGATTTAAACATTGACTCGGACGCCTAGTGGATGTCGAGAGCCGTCATCCAAGAACCGGCCCTTGTCATCGCCAATCTTCCTCCTGAATAGAGCTAAGTCCTCCAGGAGATCTTGCATATAATCCTGCACATCATTCGCCTTCTCCTCGTAAACATCAGACTCATACCCATCATCTTCGCCATAATAGGCTTCATCAACAAGACTCTGGCGCCTGCTCTGTCCTTTCCCGCCGTCGGCCTTTGCATTCTCCTTCTCTGCCTCCTCATCCAATTGCTTCTCCTTAACAACCACCTCGGGAATTGGGTTCTTCAAGCTATCAAGCGCAAGCTTAAGGTGCAGTCTCAGAGCTTCGTTCTCCGTCTGTAGACTTCGAATCTTGCCCTCAGCCACCAAGCTACGTTCCTCCATCATGCGCTGCATGGCCGCGACGCGGTTCTGGTATTCCTCAAGGCGCTCCTCGCTTTCTTTAGTCTCCTTCTCCCTGCGCCGCGAGTCGGAAACGGATAATTGTAACAACCGAATCTCTTCTGCCATGGCTTCGATCTGTGCGTCTCTCTCCGCCGTGCTGATGTGGTCCTGGTTGACCACGGCGCGCGTGCGGATCCGCTTCGCCTGGTCTGCGTACCGTAGCGTAGACAGAGTCTCTTCGTAATCCGACGGCGAGATACACGCGATCATGGCCGTCTTGCTGTTGCCTCCAAGCGAATCCTTCAAGAGCCACGTCAAGATCGAGTCCCGGTATGGCACGATGTCCCTGCTCCGCTTGCCAGGGCGCTGCTGCTTCGGGTCGGCGAGCGCTGCTATCACTCGGCCGAGCGTCGTCAGCGACTTATTGATGTTGCTGCCCTCGCGGAGTCGCGCGCCTGTCGCCTCGGTCGACTTGGCCCGCTCGCTGCCCGCTAGATCGACTAGTCGAATACGTGAGCTGCGTTCTGTGGTCTCATCCGTCTCCATATCATGGTGGATCTGCTTTAGCATTATCGTAAATACGGCGTGGCTTCGACTACTCGTGTCGTTCATCTTGGTGCTAGCCGTCGTGCGGCTTCTATCTCCGGCTGTCATGTATCGTAGGATCTCGTTTAGGTTGCGCACAGGCACTTCGGTCAGGTCCTTCACGTATGGACCCTCGGTCGGCGACTCGCGGATCTTTAGGTAGTACGGGGGCTGGTTGGGTACCACTGGAACAAGCAAGTCCCGCACGTGCTCATTGTAGACTTCGAAGTAGGAGGCGCGCACATGGTATGATATATTCGGTGTTTCGTTCTGCGCGGCCTCAATGCGCTGGAACAAATCTTCGCAGGTGCGTGGGATGAGACCCGGCTGGTCGGGCGTGCCCATCATGGTGTAGGACTTGCCGGAGCCGGTTTGGCCATAGGCAAAAATGCAAGTATGGTAGCCTTCGAAGTTGTGGTCGAGGAATTCCTCGCCCAGGCTGTTGTATACATCTTCTTGATGAGCATAGTATCTGTCTCTCGTATCGTGGCTCCAGAATGAATTATCAAATGTGAATGTCTTCTCCTCAATAACTTTGCGGGACTTCGCCTTCGTATTTGCCGGATCAGTGTCGTTGGGAACATGGAGTGTAGTCGTTTGAGTGATCGGATCCATGCTAATGAGGCATTCTGCGCCTCTTTCGATCTCTGATTGCTCAACGTTAGCTGCCATCAATTGATAATCGCATTGAAGATAACATCGCAACTTACCTCTGGGCAAAAAAGCCCTAACGCGCACAACCACCCGAACATTCCCTCCAGCATCCATCCTCATATGCGGCGGCAGGGTTCCATCGCGAGAGCGCAAGGAAGGAGTCGACGCAGACGAGCGGATGGCCCTCATCATATCTGGCGACGGCATAAGGCGCGGGTCCAACATTCCCATTCCAATCAATGTCTCGCAAATATCCTCGATGATGTCTCTAGTCCGCTGCTGGTGGTAATAGTGCAGGTGTGGAATGCCGTACACTGGCATCGCCGGGAATGTGGGCCGCGGGTGGGTTTTATGTACATGTATTTACTTTGGTGGACAGGGGGGTCGTGGTTGCTGGGGCAGCGGGGCGGTGAACCGTGCCAGTTAATTGGAAAGGCTCGATTGAGAATGACAACGGCGATTGCCCCGCGATTTGTGACATGTGGGTTGTAATTTCATGGAGGGGGTTTAATTAGAAGATGATCACATGTTGGTGAATTGTAACGATTATGAGAGACGATGCAAGAAAACCTTAGAAGCCTTCAACACCGTGAATTGTGATTGTGGGTTTATTCTATTGGGATGTCTTTTGTTGTACAACTAAGAAGCAAACCTGATCTGTTTATCCCGCCCTGCACACCAACGCTTGCAATAAACCAAGTCTATGGAAATCTACTCGAACCAAGAACATTGAAATAATCTACTAAAACACCCATGCAGGTATTTGTTGCACAGCCAGTCTATGGTCTCGCAAGCCCCTTCCCCAAAAGCTCGTTCCCAACCTCGTCGATAAGAGAATCGCCTGGGAACTGCTTCTTCTTGGCCAACACTGTCCCCTGCGCATCCATTGACCTCAAAAGATCTATCAGCTCTCCATCCATTGGCATGCAGTATGCTAAGAATCCTAGCGCTAATAACATGCCATCAAGTGCCTCTTTGGACTTGTCTTCCTGGGATATAGCTTCTAATAATGATGCTGCCAGTTCTACTTGGTCTTCCTCGGGAAGAGCGTCCCCTGATTCCCGTCGCCTCTCGGAGTTAGCTACAGCGACATTGAATAGCAATGATGCTGCTGCGACTCGAATGTTGCTGTGACTATCGTCGAGGAAGCTGGACGAAATAAGCTGCGTGATAGCGCTTCGTAATTGCGGGTGTTCGAGGATCTGACCCGCATAGAGGTGGCTTGAGAAAAGATTGCAAGCCATGTGCAACGTAACCAATCGTAGAGCGTAAGGACACTCGGATTGCTTATTCACAGCATCTAAAAGAGTGATAACCGTCCCATGACCTTGTTCTTCAGCGAAATATCCACTGAGCCGAGGGTCCACCAGAGCACAACGGAAAAGGTCCACGACGGCGAACAGAATCTCTCTAGGCAATTTACCCACTGAGGAGCGAAGAAAGCTCGAAAATGCTTCTAAATCCGGTAACGTAGCCTCCGCGGGGCCCTCTTTTGACCTGAGCTCGATAAAATGCTTCACGCCCTGAACTGAGGGGTCGTCCGCCGTTGGTCCTAGTTTATCTACAAGCTTGTGAAGCGGAGGAATCTTTTCGTATAGAACCGGTTTCGGCTCTACATTGGCAAAGTGGCGTAGCTTGAGAAGGTGATGCGGGTGATTTGGAACTGCCATTTGAGCCAGAAGGCTCACAGTTCCCTTGAGTCGTGCTGGATCGGCACCCATCCATCGCTCCTCCTGTTTGCCACGAACGAAGGTAATAAAAGTCGGTGTTGCCGTGATAGAGTACTTCTGCGCAACGTCAAAAGCTAGAGAAGTGTCAACCTTGATCAAAGTGACTTTATGTCCATGCTCCGCGGCTAAACTGTCATATAGAGGATAGAGTGCTTTGCAGGGACCGCAGGATGCCATGGTAAAGAATACAATGGCGGAATGATTCTTAGCAGCGCCTAGTGCCTGGTCCAGTTCCGTGAGGTTGTTGACAACCCGCACAGTTGTGTTTCGAGAACCAGCCGTGGAGGCGATGCCGTTAGTGTGCGGTTGAACGTTATTTTGGATACCAAGCAATCCGCCCTGTTGGGCTTTCCTCTGCTCAACCATTTGCGCAAGTTGAGGCTGCAGCATCCTGCCGAATGGTGAATCTAGCACCGCTTGAGGCATGTTTGCGATGTGGCTTGGAATCCCCTTTCCTAATAAGAACATGGCGAAGTCATTGCTGAAGTTGTTGCAGTTGTGTCGGAACAGGTCATATGCCTATGAGGTCAGTCCAGAGAGCTCGCTGATAGGGCCTTCTAAACTTACTTGAGGAGTATAGACTTCTCTAAGCGAATCGAGATATTCTAGGATTACCTCCATAGGCAATTGAGTCTGGCCTAGATATATTCGTTCCAAGGGCGGCCCTAGATGCGAACTTCCTGGTTGGATTACATTAATGCCACTGTCGTAGACATACTCCTTGCCTTGTAACTCGATCGAAGTATGGTAAATAGCGTCAAGCTGGAAGCCTAGTAACCCAAGGGATAGCTGCTTAGCCAAACCATTTGACAGGTCGTAGACAAGGAGGTGGACGTCCATCGTGGGGTTTTGTCTCTATAGAATCTCAAACAAGTCTATCGTCTGGTCCCGGAATAAGATGTACCTAACAACTTATAGAATAAAGAAATCTAATATTAATATAATTATTTTTCGATTAATTAGGAGAAAGTGGACGTCGCGGCCGCCGTGATCGACGATACAGGGGAAAGCAAAGTGCGATTCTAAAGAGTGAAATATATTGTTGTAGTAAGAGGCAACAACTTGTACGTCAGAAGGTTGTCGCAATTGTTAAAGCTGCCTGTGTCGCAGTACCTTCTAGTAATGGCAGGTACGTACCTGGGTATATGCGGCTGATGGCAGTCCGTGTGGCTGTGTTTATTGGGGCTTGTACACTACATAGGGGTCTATAACTGCCGACCCACCGATACGCCACTACACGCGTAAAACCAACCATAAGGCCAACTAAATGCAACTAAATTCCAGGTCAACCAGGGGTTGGGATAAGGAACATTGAATTGAAATTGGAGGAAAATCTTCGAGATTGCATTTTGAACAAGTCGGTCGCCTCGTGTTCTCCCCCCCTTTCCAACATTATCCTATTTAACACGACACCCCTATCCGGCATTGATCCTCGCATCCATCTGGATTAGACTTTTTTCGTCGCTGCGTTACATGTTCTGATCGCTCGTTCAATTCCTTCTCCCTTTCTTTTTTCCCTTTTCCCTTTCTTCTCCTTTTCTCCCTTTCAAGTTCCCCCGGTCTTGCTTGGGGATGCATCGCATGTGAAGGTTATGAGGAGAACATCAGTCTCGTTGCCTACGAAGCAAGTCCGATACGACCCTCACGAGAAACCTGCGCGTTACGACTCGGGACACCGAGAAATCGGCATCGTGGAGAAGCTACAAGCCGCGACCATGAACCAGGCCCAGAAGACGCGATGGCTGAAGACCACAGCCATCGTTGTCTTCCTGGTGTTCCTGTTTTACTACTTTTCGCCAAAGGGAGTGGAGGTTTATAAGGGTCACGGTAAGCCTCATTCTAGATCTGAACAAGGCAACTCCTTCGGAATGGCATCTAATTGAAATACTACAGTATCACATTCTGGCGGCCAGGTCCCGTCCGATTTGTCCTACGGAACCGAGAGGTGTACGAAATCATATTCCAAGGACAAGCCGATTATACAATATGTCCTCATGATCGACGCTGGTAGCACTGGATCCCGTATCCACGTCTACAAATTCAATAACTGTGGCCCGACCCCGGAACTCGAGAAGGAAGAGTTTAAGATGACCGAGAAGAGCGTTGGCGGTTTGAGCAAGTATAAGGACGACCCCATTGCCGCCGCGAAGACCTTGGATGATCTCATGGAAGTCGCAATGAAGACTGTTCCCGATAAGTTAAAGGGTTGTAGTCCGGTTGCCGTAAAGGCGACTGCTGGTTTGCGAATGATTGGCCCGGAGGCTAGTGAGCGAATCCTGGAGGCTGTTCGCACCCACCTTGAGAAGGACTACCCATTCCCGGTCGTCTCGAAAGAGGAGAACGGTGTTGCGATCATGGACGGTTCCGACGAGGGTGTATACGCCTGGATTACCACCAACTACCTCCTTGGAAAGATTGGTGGTCCCGAGCAGAGCCCCACCGCTGCGATCTTCGATCTCGGTGGTGGTTCTACACAGATCGTCTTTGAGCCTACTTTTAAGGGAAGTTCTCACGGCGGTATGCCTGAGAAACTGGCTGAAGGCGACCACAAATACGACCTAGACTTCGGCGGACGAAAGTTCGAGCTGTACCAGCACTCCCATCTTGGCTACGGTTTGATGGCTGCCCGAAACTCGATCCACCTGAGCTTACTCCACGACATCTACGCCAAGGAGAAGAACAAGAACTTCTTGAAGGAGCCTATTCTTAATCACCCTTGTATCAACGCCGGTAAGACCGACATGATCAAGGTCAAGCTCGGCGAGGACAGCCCTCTAGGTACCGGAGAAGTGGAACTTAACGTGACCGGCCCCGCGACCCCAGCTCCGGCCCAATGCCGTGCCCTTGCCGAGCGTATCCTATACAAGGACGCAGAGTGTAAGCTGGCACCTTGCTCCTTCAACGGCGTGCACCAGCCCTCGTTAGCTAAGACCTTCGCCACGGAGGATGTCTACATCTTCTCGTTCTTCTACGACCGCACCAAGCCCCTCGGCATGCCCGACTCGTTCACCCTGCGCGAGCTACACGATCTCACCCACGCTGTGTGCGGCGGCGAGGAGTCCTGGAATGTATTCAGCAACATTCCAGGCGCGCTCGAGGAGCTGCATGACCGTGGTGAATATTGCTTGGACCTCAACTTCATGATGGGACTTCTGCACACTGGCTATGAAATGCCTATTGACAGAGAAGTCAAGATTGCCAAGAAGATCAAGGGCAACGAGTTGGGATGGTGTCTGGGAGCCAGGTAAGCCTTTCCCTTTCATTCTTTCTAATCTACACAAATGCTAACTCATACACAGTCTTCCCCTCCTATCCAAGAACTCCGGCTGGTCCTGCAAGGTCAGCCAGACCTACTAATTACACTGCATGTCGGCTTGACGAGATCAAGAGCATGGGTATAGACAACCTTAGAATACTAGGTTAGGTACTTAATGAGGAAGGCACGGAACATTGAGAGGTGAATGGATGCCCTACGAGGCTCGGCGTTCAGGATTATGATTGTAAAAAGTGTTGTACGAAGCACGGCTCTAGCGTTCCGTCTTCAATATAGAAGCATAGGAGCCTTAGAGAGCTGAAATGTACACAAAATCACGAATGATACACCAGGACATGGTTAAACCTAAAATCTAGAAACTGCTACTGAAGCCCGACCTTCTATGGTTATGGCTACTAGTGTGATATGTGATTTGTAACCTATGGTATCTCATAATGGTGCCTCAACCATGGCCAACACTTCCTCGATTACATATTCCGCGGTGACTCCCTCGAGCAAAGCCTCGACGGCCGACAGATCGCTGCCCCACTGCATACTCCTTTCCCGCTCAGGCGACACAATCCCTATCCGATGGGGATATACCTTTTTCACGGCGAGTCCAACCAGTGAGGGCGTGACGTAATCAAGGCCGTGCAGTGCAGCCAGACATTTGGAGAGCTGCTCGAAGTGTTTCGTTGCGTGGGGGGTCACGCCGCCACCGCCGGGAGCAACGGCCCGGTGCATACGTAGGAAGGTTATGATATTCATCAAATATCTCAGCACTTCGACATCCATATTTACTTGCCGGGCTAGCAGGGCCAAGGATGCGATGTCGGATTCGCTGAAGGACGGGAACGCGGATGAGATCGAGCTCGGGGCCAGGCTGGAGCCATCATCTGCGGTCGCTTGGTCCCCCTTAAAGTTGTTCGTGCTGCGGCTTCGGCTCGGTCCCGGCGTGGTTGAGGACTCGGTGTAGCTCCGGCGAACTACGCTTGAAGCGCTGTCTAAGCTGGCCGTCTCTCCTCCTTTCTTCCCCTCGAACTCATCATCACCGCCCAGGCCCTCTTCCAAATGCGCGAAGCCATCCTCGGGGTCGTGCCAATGTGAAACGTAGAACAAATCGTTTAGATGTGAGACGAGCCGCCCAGAACCGCCGGTCTCTAGCACGGCCACAAACAGGAACTGCTTAGGTGCTGTCTGCACGCTGGTGCGTGTAAGTATCCGACGGGTGCGTATCAGCTCGAGGCATTGGATCTGCACGTCTTTCGGCGCCCGATCGAGGTTCTTGGCTAGAATCACATTGGCGATCTGCGGCGGTGTCGTCGGATATTGCTTTTCCGTCGTACTGGAACTATAGCCATGGAAATATGATGATTCGGTCCCGCGACGCCGTAAGGGAGAGATGGAAGGGGTACGAGGGCCTGGAGAACGGGGTGTCAAGTGCGGCTGTGGAGTCGGGGGAGGGAGCTGGATGGCAAAGGCGAGGTCGTCGAGGGTGGTCTGCGGTGTGCAATCTACGACGGCAGATTGAAGGTTGAACGTCTGTGAGGCGACGAGTCGTAGTTCTTCGACTAAATTGTCGAGCGCGTCTGGCTCGGTGCTAACGATGCAGTGTTCGCGGCTGATGAGGCATAGTAGCGCTGCTAGGTCCAAGTCCTCCAAACCATGAATCTTGCTCAAGAGATCCTCATCCGCCATCGAATCTCTGTCTGGTTAGTACCTCGCTATCCATGGAATCGCATTGGAAGCAAATCACTTGGAATGCGGGTAGTCGGCACGAACATATAAGTGCTGAAAGAGCTAAGTTCGCTCCATCCAATCTTGGAGCTTTTAAATTGGTCGGAGCCGGCTGGCTGGGAAAGCTCGGGCCAAAATCCGAGTTCCTTCTAAAATTTAACCTTAAACTCAACTTTGTCTACAGTTATACAGGCAAACTTCGATAAACGTCATATACAGCACTTAATTTCTAAGACGTAGAGCAGTTCGTCATCTATTGTGGTACCCGTTTTAACAATACTTCGAAATCCCAGTTCAATTACTGGTACAGTGATTGCACAATCCCTTATGGAGTGCATCGAGATGCCTTCAACTCAAAATGCACCAAGCATACGACACGATCTAACGATTCAACTACGCATTCCAATCGATCTTTTGATTGTCTTCTCCTTGTTTAACACCGCCACTGTGTCGATGATCTGTCAGCATACCACCACATTATATCGAGAGGCTGCAGTAACGAATAACAATGCAGTGCAAATCAAATATAAAGCAGTAGCATGCAGTACTCACGTCCCCTTCCAGAATTTAGGATCGACTTTGTCCTCCGAGGCGGGCGCCGCCCGGTCGTGACGTTTCTCGAAGTCCTTATTGTGCCTTTCGACTTCCTGCTTTTGTTCGTCACTCAAGCCCGACTTGACCCCAGGGATGGACTGGTTGTGGATCTTGGGCTTGGGGCTGTCCTTGCCCTGAGGTCCTTTCAGCGCCTCGCCTCCGCTCTGGCTCGCAGCATTGGCGATGCTCCCTCCAGTAGGGCTGCCCCCTGTTTCGGTGGCTTCTTTAGACCGAGATCCGCCGGATTGCGCGCTGGCATCCTCGGGAGACTTCTGACCGGACTCGCGAGCGGCGGCGTTGTTCATGCTCTGGTGAAGACCGGCTTTGGTAGGTCCACCTCCGGTACCCTTGCCTACGTCAGGTGGACTGGGGCCGGGGTGTTCAGAGGCTTGCTGTGCATCACTTGAAGAGGGTTGGCTCTGAGGATCCTCTGCTTTCGGGTCTCCCTTTCCATCACCGTAACCTTGCTGTGAATAATAGCGAGTGCTTGTGGCAAAAGTGCGGTAGGCTTGAGGAGCGCGAGTGCGGGTTGCCCGCAAGGCGTTTAAGGAGTTGCTGATACGAATAGCTACCATTGTGACTGAGTAATGGCAAAACAGGAATACTTCTTCTAAGAACGTGGTAGACTAGGTATAGAAGAATAGAATGGTAAGTTTTTGTAAACGGAAGCATTCAATACCTTAGGAAGCTCTAAGCTGGTCAAAGCCAACATGACGGTGATGCCATGAAAGGTTATGATGAAGTATGACATCATTATACTGCTCTCTGTGAGAGGCTCTCCCTAGCAGTTGCAGGGTTCTGATTGGCATTTCATCATCTTTAATAATATTGAGGATAGAGGCTCTTCTGGCTCCAAGGTCGATCATATCGATATTCCGTAGAGCCGGACATTGGAATCTTGATGATGCTCTTGGCCGGTAGAGAAGCAAGAGATCAATTCATGTGACAGCTCCTTAATCCGATCTGGCTGTCTGGCTGTTCACTTAATGCCTGGATAACAACGGGCTCTATTAGGGAAAGACCCAACCTTCATTTTGACAAAATCCATCGTGTTCATTGGCAAAGACGGTCGTATTACCGAACTGTGAGTCGAAACGAAGATATATATATCAATCACCAACACATTGTCTATGAATCAAGCGACATCATTGGAATCAGTGAATGACTGGCATCGCTTTGAATGGATGCATGTGGCTTTGGGGCATTGGAGGGAAATGTGGCTGCCCCCAGCCACTGTAATTGATCTCGTGCCCACTAAAAGGCCAAAAGCTAGGTACCGAGCTACAGCGCCTTATCAGCTCCTTGTATCAGATAGGTATCGGCGAAGGTCCGACCAACACTTAAGTCATCCATCAGCTGCAGCCTTCAAACAAGTACCACTGGAACCATCAACAACAACACCCCCAGCAGCTACAACTCGCCGGTAACGGTCGCACAGGCTCAGTTTCCTTTTCCCCAAGACTAGCTTCCCAAGGCAGCGCATACAATCAAGTTAATCGATTCCTTTTGTTGAGCTCTCAGGAGCTTGTTGACTCTGGAACAACCTACAAGACATACTAGCTCGCCTCGACCTCATCATGGCTTCTAGGAAGAAGGTCCTCTTGAAGGTATAACATTGCAACCCAACAATAACCACCTACCCGTCCAATAAGTTTAATGGACTGACATTTTACCTACTTAGGTCATTATCCTTGGCGATAGCGGTGTAGGCAAGACGAGTTTGATGAACCAATATGTATGTTGCGACCGACCCTACGAGCAATCCTCCTCTGCGATTCCTCGACACAACCCCCAGACATCCCGAAACTAATCTTCTACACTCTATAGGTCAACAAGAAATTCAGTGCCAGTTACAAAGCTACCATTGGTGCCGACTTCCTAACGCGAGAGGTTCTGGTTGACGACCGACAAGTCACGATGCAGGTACGAGAAGATTATGAATAGTAAAAGAGTTATCAAAGAGCGGTGGCTAATAATGAGCAGCTTTGGGATACTGCCGGCCAGGAGCGCTTCCAGTCCTTAGGCGTTGCGTTCTATCGAGGAGCCGATTGCTGTGTGCTGGTCTTTGACGTCAATAACTCCAAGAGCTTTGATGCGCTGGATAGCTGGCGAGACGAGTTCCTGATCCAAGCTTCGCCGCGAGACCCAGAGAACTTCCCCTTCGTAAGGAACACCATCCCACCGTCAACGGATGCCAACTAACAAGATTACAAGGTGGTGCTTGGAAACAAGATTGATATGGAGGAGAGCAAGCGAGTGGTGCGTAAGAGCCAACAACTATACGAGATCGGGAACTGATGATATACAGATCTCGAGTAAGAGAGCGGCTACTTTCTGCCATTCCAAGGGTGACATTCCTTATTTCGAGACAAGTGCAAAGGAGGCCATCAACGTCGAGCAAGCATTTGAAGGTATACTCGAAGTATTCTCTCCATTACGAAGCCCTTTCTAATTAGATTCTCTAGTCATTGCACGGAATGCGCTGGCGCAGGAGGAGTCAGAGGAGTTCAGCGGAGACTTCCAGGATCCCATCAACATTCACATCGAGAACGACCGCGATGGCTGCGCATGTTAAGAGATTGAGCATAACATTTCCAGCACCTCATCCATCTCACGTGCCGCCATCCCGGTTGTCCTATTCCAGTTAATCCGACTCAACTAGACCTTGGTCATTTATTTTGGAGCTCGTTATGCCTTCTCAACCATCGTTCGCCTCTTTGTATGAAAGATTTCAGGGGCTCTCAGGGACAAGTTACAGACTTGGGGGTATTGGGAGATCCAGAACCACTCCCATAATAGGTGTATAGAGCAGTTGATGCATTGCATTTTGTGTGTCCCGTTGGTACAATTCGGGATTGTAACGTTGAGTCTTAGGCGTCATCAAGGTTCATCGATTAAGGGCTCTATTAAGACATCTCGATATTTCCCAGTTAGCATTCGGAAGTGGTTATTCATTCGCATCCTGTGAATGACTTATATTACTTTTTTCAATCAAAGCTTGTGACTTGTTGCTTAAATATTATATTAGTATACGTAATCAATCCTGTATTGCTCGTCAGCAGACTCGTCTTCCTATCCACAAGTGATGGAGGCACATGCAATTAAGGGGTGTTGCTGACTTCGTCCAATCACCTAATCCAGTAAAATGTCCCGCCTGTTCCGGACCCTTGAGCCGCTAAGGAAACGCTACGCAGGGGCAAGGCAACTGCGGTACCCTCGGCGTCTGAGACCAACAGCGCAGGCTCAATCGAGTCCTGGACATGCAATGACTTAGTAACCCGTTTCAGAAATTCGTATCTTATTCTCCTTTGGAGTCTTCATTCCTTACTCTTTTTTTTTCCTTTTTGGTGAAAGTGGTTTCTGTCGTTTGTGATTCCTATGCTTATTCCCTACGATCATCAACACGGATTCCGCCGCTCGTTCGAATAATACATGAGTCGGCCTCACGCGATCGCTCTGACACCTCTGAGACTGCAACCTCCCTGAACTCCGCCCATCCGACACCATGGGATCGCAGGAACCACCACCGTCATATACGGCCGTCGAGAGCGAAGCGGAATACGATGTTCCTCCTAGGCGGAGACTTTCCGAACCACCTGCGCCCTCAGAGAACCAGGCTTCGTCATCCATGCCCTGGGGGAGTATACCGAACCTGAAGCCCAAAGGGAAGGCTTGGAATATGGCGAGAAGGACTCTGGGTATCAGTCTCTTGATGCTTACGGTGTTCTTATGGACGATATCGAGTTTTCTCGCGAGCGTGAGTATTCTATTCTACGAGCCGGTATAATATGGCTAGGCGCCTGGAGCTAATGCGAGAGAAGTACATCTTTTCTAACGACACCTACAATAAACCCTTCTTCCTAGTCTATATGAACACGTCCATATTCGCGCTCTCCATGATCCCGATCTCCATCAAGTACATAATCAAAAACGGCGGCGTCTCTCGAGTGAAGGATCTAGCGATAGAGGAGTGGAGGGTAAGGTACCATGGGGTAGAAAGATTAAAGACTCGGGAGGAGGAAGACGTCACGGTGGGGGAGCGGTTACTGGTAGACGACGAGGAATGTCTGGAGGCGGCCGGCCTACCGAATTCGAACGAAAAGCTCACGTTCATGGAAACAGTTAGATTTAGCCTGGAATTCTGCATGATATGGTTCTTGGGCAACTACTTCGCGTCGGCGTGTCTGGAGTACACGAGCGTGGCGAGCACGACGATTCTCACGTCCACGAGCAGCGTCTGGACGCTGATCTTCTGCGCAATGATGCGCATCGAGCCCTTTTCCGTCCGCAAGCTGCTGGGCGTGCTGGCCTCGTTAATCGGCATTATACTTATTTCGACGGTGGATCTTTCGGGGTCGGATAATGACGATCATAGAGGAAATTTCCCGCACAAGAGCCAGCGCCAGATTGCGATTGGGGATGCCATGGCTCTCTTCAGCGCCGTCGTTTATGGGCTCTACGTGGTCGTTATGAAGAGACGCATTGGGAACGAAGACAGGATCGATATGCCGCTGTTCTTTGGGATTGTGGGGGTGTTTAATATTCTTCTTCTGTGGCCATTGTTTCCCATACTGCATTATACGGGGATCGAGCCTGTGAGTACTCCCCCTAGTCCTTCACGATAGTATTGCGGGAGTTACTAACGTGAAATAGTTCGAAATGCCCCCGAATCGCATGGTTTGGTCAATTATCTTCGTATGGCTCCTATCTGCGTCATTTTGTAATACATCATCAATACTAACTTCCCAGCAGCTCAACTCAATATCTTCCTTCGTCTCAGATATTTCATGGGCCTACTCCATGCTTCTGACAACGCCCTTAATCGTCACCGTCGGTCTATCGCTGACTATCCCGTTATCTCTCATCGGCGAGATGATCCAGTACGCGCAGTATTCGAGTTTCGTGTACTGGATTGGCGCTGGGATCGTTTTGGTCTCTTTTATTTTCATCAGTCATGAGAGTCACGACGAAGAGGATGACAAGACGACCGGTTCCGAGAGGCAAACTAGGGATAGAATAGTGGCAGAGCCATAGATTTCTGTTCCTGGAGTTTTTGTTTCTTTGGGGTCTTGAGTGACACTAATGGTGGTCCGGCGTCATGGATGGGAATAATTGGGTTTTGAACTGCCTACATAAGATGGTATGGGCTGGACATAAAATATCATAGAACAGGCATTGCTTAGGCCGTAGTGTACATGTAGATGAGACTGGGGTACCGTACATAGAACTTGAACCTTGCCTCAATACGGGCAGTATCTCAATACTAAAAGGTATGGATTTCCCTGCATGTATGGTATATGATTGTTTGCTTTACGGTTGGCATTCCAATCATACTGTAATTCAAGGTGATACCGGTTGAGATTTTGCATTGTACTACCTACCGTAGCTTCCTGGCAAGTTAGATTGGATTTTTTAGCATCTCATCCGAAGTCATTAGGACGATTTTCGAGTGTGGTTATATCTCTAATAGACCATCTATAACACTTAGAACCTATTTAAGCCCAACGCTAGGTTATAGCCGTATACCTAGCCGGTGAATGACATCAACGACTCCTGACTAGAGCGGTCCATCTAATCTCTTGGCTTTTCCCTATTACCTGAAACTGCCGGTACCTATTCGAACTAATACCGTTTGAGTGCCAATTGGCAGAAACCAGGTATATCCCTTCAGAAGTTTTCTAGAAAACAAGATACTGACACATGCATTTCCAGTAGACATATATCCATTGTTTGCGTGGCAAACGCACTAGCCGATTATTAACAAAAGAAAAACAACCCAGCTTTACATACCTAATATATATTTTCGCTGTAGATGTTACACAGCTCACCTGTTCACCTAGGTGTAGCTGTCTTGCAAGCGCTAAAGCTTGCCCGTGAGGTCCAGGGGTCATATGAGCACGACAGAGCCGCAAACGTCTCACTTTATGTAGCGAACCACCCGCGCGACTACCTCATTAAACAGCTGCGAGTGGTAAGGAGAAAGTGAGCCCGGCGATTGCCGTTGAGGCGCGTGATTGCTTCCCGTTAGGCCATCCCGACCCATTGCTCAGTCAAGCGTGCGGGCTTGCTCCTGCTGGCTTGACGGAACGGCTCGAATAAATAGTTGGTCATAGGTGGAATTAGCTGTGACTCTATCTATTTATTATCCGGGGAAAGAGCCGTGACTGTAATCCTGAGCAGTGACTCACGGGCTATATAAGTCATTTGGTCATTGCCCTGAGCCTTATTTGCTCTACCAGCACGGCTTTCTTCATTAGAGACTGTGGGCTTTTCTATCTATATCATCAAACATGACCTAAATATCCTAGATGAAATACCTATAAATCTGCACAAGATTCATCCAACCTAGGAGCTTCTCACCGACTATCGCCATGCCTTCTAAGACCGAAGACGCCATGGCTTCCCCAGATATCTCCCTGGGCGAGTCCATTAACATCGCTACTCGCCCCCTGCACACCAAGCTCAACAATCTCATCATCCAACGGCTCCGCCTGGTTCTTCCTCCGCAAGCTAAGGACGCATCGAACTATTTTAAGGGACTGCTGCATATCGCCCCCATATACATAACCTTCGAGTCGCTATGGCGGACCATCCTAGACTCTTCGGAGACCGAAGACGGCCTTATCCGCGACCTTGAGGAAGACTGTCCCGAACCTTCTGACGCCCATTTCCGCTACATCTTGGCGGACTGTATTTCTCGTCCCGTGACCTCTACCCGCATACACGCTACTACCCGCATACACGCCATCCTATCCAATCTACACATCGAAGGACTATCCCGCTCAGAAGCCCTAAAACAAGACCTGCTCTCCCTAACCGGCTGGTCACCCTCTGAGCTAACCAAACAACTCGACCAGCGAGCCGGCGAATCCCCCATGCTCTCCATGGTCCTAGCGCACATTAAGAGGTCCGTGACGGCGAACCCCCACGTGCTCCTCGCCTACGCCTGGGTCCTGTACATGGCGCTGTTCTCGGGCGGCCGCATTATCCGAGCCTCGCTCGAGCGCGTGGACCCCGGCTCTTCCTTCTGGACCCCGCTCGACCCGGACTCGGGCCCCGAGCTTAAGATCCCGGGCGGCTATCCCTCTTCGAGTGAGATTAGGCGGCAGGTCAGACGGATGTCCATGGCGGAGGAGCAGCCTCTGAGCTTTTTCCGCTTTGGGACGCCGTCTAATGGCGAGGATCTCAAGCAGATGTTCAAGGCGAGGATACTCGCGTTGATGCGGAGAGGGGTGGGGAAGGAGTGTTTCCGGATTAAGCCCGAGGAACACGATGATATCGTGCAGGAGGCTAGGCAGATTTTCGAACTCATGATTGGGATCGTGGAAGAGCTTGACGAGGTCTGTAGGACGGAGTACGAGGAGGCGGTGGCGAAGTAGGAACGACCGCTGAGCCTCCGCAGCCGCGATAGTCTTGTTGTGGAGAAGGAGAAGAGGTTGAGGTTGGCGGCCAGGGGGGACTGGGTCAAGAAGAGTGTTACGGCGCCGGCTGCGGGTGGAGAGGAGAAGGGGAAGGGGACGGGGAAGGGGGCTGTGAGGTTTCAGTAGATGCTTTGGTGTTTACGGAGGGAAACTGGGAAGCATAGGATAGTGAGGGCACCGGCTTTGGGGATAGAGATAGACTGGATGGATGGCTGATGGGAATAGAGGCGCTAAGGCTTCATTGAGACTGGGAATGAGATATCCCTGAATTACGTCTTAGATAATAGACCGGTCTTATCTCTACACTGGGTGCTCGGTGTAGGCAACTCGTTCATCTTATTAGAGTGATTATTACATTTGGTACGGTGCCTTTTCTTTTATAAAATTAGCCCTGATCTCCCTGATTCTGTTAACGAGTCTAGCAACAGGTAATTTAATGAGTTCCTAAGGCTTCCGGATACACTGGGATAATGGAAATCACATTCAACACTGCAAAGAAGCACATTTCACGACTAGCTCACGGGATGACTTAGGTCTCGATATGCAAAGCTTTTCTTTTATAAGACTTCCGGAGAACCTTCATAGAGTCCTCGACATGGAAGTTATGCTGCAGCTATAATGACTAATGTGCAACGACAAGGCTGTCGAATGCAGCTCACCCGTCTTGTCCGTCCATCCATCCAGCAGTGCGAAACTGGGTATCATCAAACGCATTATGAACGAGAAATAAAGTGTCAGAAGAGAGATGGTGTTGGTGATATGTGGATCTCTCTGATGCGTCTCGGAATCCTTGAGATAGAGGCTATCTGATGTGTGTACATGGTATGTATGCGTGTGGTCGATGGGTGAGTATGGAGTTCCGAGACGGCGGATTATCAAGATGTAGAAGCCATTTTCCCATGACAATGTGGATACCGTGACAGTACTGGTGGCTGCCAAGTATGTTTAGGTGGTCTCAATATTAAGTTGGTCGATTATAAGGGGTAATCCCTCTAGTGTTCTGGTATGGCTATGAACGGAGATGCGTGGGTTCGCCTTTTCGTGGAGGATTGCACAAGTTGCTCACGCGTGAATAATGGTATGGATTTCGCAGATAGTCGTCGGTTGAATCTTATCGGTGCGTTCGTCGGTCACTACTAGAATGCGTAATGTCAAATGTCTCGTCCACTGCACCTCAAATATCCATCCAAGCTCGCAAGCATGACAACCACGCTGTTCCATTCATCATAGCCTCATATGATAGTACTCGTTGCCAAAGTGCAACGAGCTTTAAACGTATAAAATGCTCTCGAGATCCGTCCTCATGGTACGGAACAGTTCGTTCGTTCGATTTTCGAGATCATATAGGATTCTCCATGCCCACGGGCGGAACGGGCGGCACAACCGTCGCCGTACTCTCACCCCCCTGAGACACCGTTCCGGCGCTGGGACTCGGCTTTCTCGATCCTCCTCCTGAACCCAAGCCCCTCTTCATCATCTTGCCTAGCACGGTCACAAGCTCGCATGCATCGTTGAACATATCATCGTCCATGCCCTCGCTCGCTTCGTACACCTCGGCTATCGTATCCTTCGCTAACTTGCGGCTGCCCTCGCGGTCGTGAACACATTCGTATAGAAATGCCGCGTACTCCGTCTTGACGGAGAGTCGCAAGGAATGCGAGCCCCAGAGCAGGCTATCTGCTAATGCACACGCTTCGCGGAAATACTGGTGTGCTGTCGGTAGGTAATCCACGTACGGAAGGAGGAACGCGGCGGCTGCTTCGGGGGTTACAGCTGGGGGCTGCACCTGCGCATGAGCTTCGAAACCGGGAGGTGGTAGCGGACCGCCTTGTTCGATCGGGTGCGTGGGCTGCACTGAGGACCGGGAGAGCTCGTGCGGTATGAAAGTCGTCTCGCCCCTATCCACGCCCTTCCCCTTATCAACTCGAAGCGGCATCGGTGTTGCGGCAGCTGCTTCCGGCGTCGTCGCGATGCCCATGGGCGACACCGGGGGATTATTATGGAACAGCACGAAAATGTGGTAGAACGACGCGCGCAGCTTGTACGCTAACACCTTCAACTCAACGTAATCACCGACCATAGGCAGGACATACTGCTCCAACATAACCAAGCCCTCGCGCGAGAGCCATATTATATGGAAATATAGCTCGAGGGACTGCGTCATGCGTGTGGTGTCCAGACGGCGCTGCTTCTTCGCCTTGACTAGCTGCCCGGCCACTTCAATAGAGAGGCCCAGGATCTTGAAGAGCATCGACGCGAGCAGCGCGTTGTTAGGTTCAACAGCTTTTGCGAGGCGCCCGAGGAACTTCTGGTCGACCTCGGAGGAAGCCATTGAAAGGAGGGGCGGAAGGAGACCAGATCTTAGTTGTATGTCAGTGATGCGCTTGGAGGTACGCCGTAGTGTACGAGTCATTTTGGGCAAATCTGGGTATGAGAATGCACTGATGATTGCTAGGGAAGGATATTTCTGAGGTTGACTGTGCAGAGTATATGGATGTAGCAACGATTCATGAATGCTGATATGTTGGGAAGTATAGTAGGGATACAGGCAGAAACAACATAGGTTATCAAGGGGTTTTAACGTACCTCACACAACCTGCAGCTCCGCAATAAGATTTCCCTGGTTATCGTGATAGTCGTGGCGCACTCTGGTGGGCGTTGTGGTCTGGAACCCGTCAAGGAAAGTCGCGAGACTAGGCACTCTTGCGACGCGAACAGATTCAGACACGTAAGCTATAAGGCCGAAGTTTCAGAACAAGACCTCGACCTTATGCTCTTACAAAGGATGATCGCGTCAATAAAATTGATCCAGGCCGGTAACGGTTGAGAATTAGGTCAGGGTTGCTGACTGTGGTTGAGCAGTAATCGCCGACTTGGGTTGACAACTTGGAAACCCGGACCAAACACCTGCCACCAACTGTAAATAATCTGATAACGAGTGACTGGCAAACACACTCAATCTCAGCAGGCGCATGAGAAGGAGTAGTTGCTGGAATAATCGACGGCGCGTAAGTGGGCTCAAAGTGTTGTTCCAATAGGTCGCGTCGTGTCCTTTCGTTCAAAGCAGGCAACTCCAGTCGATAGAGCTACACGAGTTTTTCCACACGAAAGTCCTGATTTTAACAAGTACAACCCAACCCAACCAAAATTAAACATTCGAAAATATTACAATAGACTAGCGTTACGATAATATTAGTTGGCGCAAGCTCATCGGCCACATCTACCCAGTAAAGGCCAAACGGCGCTACCATTGGACGGGGACTACTGACCAATATGATACAGTGAAGGTAATACAAAGGCAGACGGACCCAGTCGCGAAATTCCGAATTAAGGGTCGAATGCGCAAAATTAAAATTTAGTAAGGGACGGGATCAGCCAACAAGGGATTATGGTGAGTGTGAGTGTGAGTCCAGGTGATGATGATGATGGAGGCTGAAGGGCGGCGGCGGTAGGTGTTCTGAGTCTTGTTCGATCGTGAAGCATTTCGACGTCAGTAGCGGCGCGCAACTTTTTTTTCTCCGCTGATTTTTGGTCGTATGCACGCTGATGAATAGTGTACGATCGCAATTAGCTAGTTAGTTATATATAGAATCTCCGCCTGGCCGGGGAAGAAACCTGAACTGGCCACTTTTTCGCGATTTCCAAAACCCAGTGGCGGTGTGAGGTCAACACGAGGATTTCTCTCGATTGGCAAGTTTCCCAGGCTTGCGGTTTCGAACTATGTGGAGTTTCTTGCTATATTCCGACTTGAATATACTCGAATTCTTGGCCCCCGCGCACTTCTAAGCGGCTCCAGAAGTCGACATTAGCGTTGACGGGTGTTCTCAGCAGGTAGTTACAATAAGATGTGTGAGATGCATGAGCCTCGAGCTTCTCTTGAATAATAGGGGGCACGCGGTGGGTGTAAATAATGTTTTGTGTGCTCGCGCTTATGCATGTATCTGCATATGTAGGAGTATGTCTGGGTGAGATCCACGCGGGATGGAAAATAAAAATAATATTTAGAAGAGCTGCACGACAATGATCTCTGCATGAACGGACAGGGCTATAAACTCGTCTCTCCGTATGGATGCAGATACGCGCGTCCGCGTCGGTCGTTTCTTATAAGCGCTCTCCTTCTGGATGCGACGTTGAACTGGGGGAGCGCGAGGCCCAAGAGCAAGGGGAAGTGGAAGAAGGAAAAAGGAAGATATTGTGTGTCAGGAAGCCATATCCAAACACCACGAGTCTTGCGTAGTACTTGTACCGGGTGCAGGCAGTTTAGGTTCCGATCTCTAAGGGAACCTGCTGTCGGTCACAAGCGAATGGGAGGCCGTTTATCGTGCAGCAGCTTTAATGCAAGATGAGTTGTCCACTTTCCGGGGACCGTCAGAAAGCTGAGATTAATAAGACGAGGTTGACTTTGCCGTCCAACAAGATACCAGGACTCGGGTCCGAGCCGGAAATTCGATTGGACAATGCTGTGTAACTTAGAGGTATATAATAAACAATTAGGCTCTTGAGACGTTATAATTGCCCTGTCGAGTACCAACCTACGAGTCGATGTCCAAAAGAAAGGAGTGATTATTAGAAGCCAAAACCAGAAATTACTTTTTTGGACTTGTGACGGGTCCAGCCGCCGCGCGCAAACAGGTCCCAAAAAGTGAAAATTTCCAGGAACGACAGGGGTCAGGGGGGCTTATTATTATCAACGTCTTTATCTCCAGCCTCCCCTCCTAAAGTCCCGAGTCCTGTGACGTTAATTAGCCCACACGAGAAGAGGCGACTTGCGGCAACGATTACCGACGATATCGACGCCATTGGAACTGATAACTGATGGAAACGGATGGCCAGCACGGCCCTCATGTCTACATCCCGGGTTTCCGAATCAAGCCTGAAAGAATAGTCGTATACCCTGTCCTTGCGCCTTCGCAGCTGCGATATTACTTACCTCGGTTCTTCCCGAATCGTTAAACTTGTCAAGTGACTGATTTAAAGAGGACGATATACCCGTTACTAGTGTCCGTCCCGTGGCTACGGGTCTTAGTTTGAGGGCTAATGTCACGATATACTGTCTAAGACATTTGAGCCATCCTCATACAGCTAATTCATGGGGCTTAAAAGCAGAGAGCGGAATAGCTTGAAGCCAAGCACGGAGAGACTATCTGGTTCCTTCTGGTAGCTCACGGCTAGCTACGATTGTGCTACAGTAACACACCTGATATACCCATGTGGTGTATTCACCGAAGCGGCAGCTCGTTACGAGCCAATTCAGCTTCTCTTTTTCGCACTTTGACTCTATGATATTCATTAATCCTAAACCGCCGACGGTATTCACATAGGATACGCGCATCGCAAATCCACAGTTTGCTGTGTTACGGATGGGAGACAGGGGAGCCCGGCTGGAGGAATCAATTGACCAATAGCCAGAGGGCAGAAGGAGATCCGATCCCCAACCACCCGATTTTCTGATTCGGGCGTGGGCTGTAGCTAATAACAGGTGCGAATTGCTGACGGGCTATAACGCAAACTGCCTGGATGACCTCACGAGTTCGCTATAAAATAATAAGTATAGCGAGAATGGACATATAACTCGCTCCGCTCTGGGTCGTGTAGTATGCGACCTCACTAGCTATCCATCCATTCACCAGTCTCCATCAATCTATTTTGCAGGTTACGGAATCTGCGGCCTCGTCACAATCCTGACCATCGAAGCTCCACTACCACTGTCGACACGCGCAACAAACGGGTGTAGAACTGGCGGTGAAGAAATTCGCAGCGCGCTTTTTTCTCCCGCTCTCCTTTCTTCTATATTCTTCGTATAAAACGACTAGTATGCAAATGCAGCAGGATCATCGTAGTTCGCCCCCAGATCTGAAGCTTCATCGTCTTCTGGAAGCGGCGATCTCTCCTAGATGAGAAATTCATGAAGAAAGCCTCCACTATCAGTCTATTCAAGGAGCGAGGCATGCATATGGAGACATTGTTTCAGTAATCTGTCTTCCAGCCCGTTGGCTGTAGTACTGGGAGAAGCGCTATTCTGATTCGATAGCTGCATGTCGCAGCAGCTCATACATACATACACCGAGCCATGTCTGCATGCAGCCCTACAGTAGGTGCTTACAAGCAGCAAGAGTGCCCATGACTGACCGAATTGTTTTTTCTCCGTGCTTTGATTCGTCTAATTCGCTCAAATTTGCTAGATAATCTCGATGTATAGTAGACTGATATATCTATAGTATGAGTTGTCGTCTGACTCGGAGGGGTAATAAGAGTCGCATGTGAATGACACTGAAAAAGGACGTGAGGGAGACGGCTACACGTGGGGATGCTTGAAGCTGTCCTAGTCTCCAATAGAGAGGGAGCATACCACAGTGACAATTAGGTAAACTAGAGCCTAACGTAACGTCTCCACGGTCATTCACCCCCTCTTCTGTTTAGCATGAGGCTCTACCCTGAACTCTGAGGCGGCCAGAAACACTATACATAATTTCTTGTCTACAATGAGAGTGCCAATACCCTGCTTGGACGGTCTCCCCGTACAATCCACGAGGAAACCCCTCCCAGGATCCCTAAGGGCTACCCAAGTGCACTAGGTCCTTACTCATCCTTGCCTGCTCCCGAAACAGCTATCGACGTACATGAGGTACACTAGGTACTAATACCAATAGCCCAAGCTCAGCACTGATCCAACGAGATAGAATATGCCGAATCTGTACGCTAAGTGTGTAGGCAGAAATACCAACAACTTTGAACTAAATCAGCGTAGCCAGCCTAATCATCAACTAACCGTTAGCCTTGTCAGCTCATGGCAGTCCATATAAGACCAAAGCGGAGAAAAAGGGGGAGGCAACTAGGAACCGACTCTAAAGCCACGGCTGCCAACTCACATGAAAACCTCCCTCGACCGGCTGTCGTATCCCAAGAGCTGATCTCTATACTTGACCCGACTGAACATAGAGGGAATCAATACTTCGTAAACAAAAATAACAGACGAACAGAGCCGTTTCATCAAGAATCCAAGTCAGCACTCCTACACCTCCTTCAATGGAACGAGCACATTCAAATCACAGCGCAAAGCAGACAACACAAGCAAGACATATAAAGTAAAGCAGCCGTTGAAAACAGAGATACAACAGGGGGTATAAAGTTCCCAGTAAGCCCATAGTCCTCAATGCTGAATGTGCGATGCAATTTAACGCCCAACGCCATGCGATGCTCAAGCTCAAGCTTCAAGTTTCACGCGACCTCCCCGTTCTAGTCCTCATCATCGTCAGGGACGTCCCAATCCTCCCCGACATCCGCCCATCCGCATCCCCAGCGTCTACCGCCGGTCTCGCCTCCCGTTCTAAGATCCACCGCCTGTTCCCTTCCCTCCCTCCAACATCGGATCAAGCAATCGTCATCGATAGTCACGAGGCTGCCTTCGTTGGACCAAGCTACCGCGCCCACCTCGCTAAGGTGGCCGCGGACGAGCGGTGTTCCCTTGCGCACAATGGGTATGTCGTCGTCGAGTCTAGATGAAGAATTGGCTATACTTCCGGCCTGGAAGAGAGATCTGCGAACTCCAGTTGAGCTGACAGGCCGATTCAAAGCTGCTGGTTGCTGAGCAGTGGCTATCGTAGAATTTTCGAGGCTAAGAGCGCCCATTGCACTTGACAGGTCATCCCTGAAGTACCGCTCCTGCGTGGGAAATAAGACGGCGCCATGATCGTTGCTCCCCACGGCTAGGAGTTCACTCTGGCCATCACGCGCTGGCCTCAAGGCGCATTTGACGTAGAAACTCGATACGTGAAATAAGGGATGCCTGAACCCATAAAGCGGGCCGAGGCCTTGGTGAGTTGCCCCATTATGTCGTCGTCGCGGTGGCTCACCATTCCGCGTAGATAGCTCTGGTGCATGTCCCAGAATAAGATGGGCAATTGAGTATGCGTAAACAGTATTGTCCTTGCACATGGCATATAATCGAGAGCCATTGGTATTGAGTGCTAGAGACGTGATGCCAAAAGGTCTCCAGTGATGTGAATAGGGGGTTGCTGTCTCTGACAGCGAAGAGGGAACCTTTTGGCGTGAGGAATGTATTGATCGGATGTCCCAGAGTTTAATAGATGCGTCCGCCTCACACGCTGTGAGTAATAAGTGCTCCTGTCCAGGTGGTAGGAACTGGATAGCTGTGACAGACATGCCGCCAGAGCGGGCTGGTAGCTCACGGCGGGATGGCGTATCTCCTTGACCAGCTAGAGCTCCTTGTTGGATTTGCCTCGACGTACGTGCGTGAGCACGATAGAGGCTGTTTACAGAACAACCTTGCTTTGGCGGCGGTCGTCGGAATCCCAATGTAGTTTCACGGTCCTCGGGATGTACAATAGCGTCTTGGACTAGTGGCCCAGCGCAACGAAGATCCCATATTTGAACACTGCCATCGCGAGAAGACGTCGCAAGGACATTGCCGTTAGCTTTCCCTGGTTGAAAACGGATCTGCTTGAGAGAGGCGGTATGGTTCTGAAGGATCGCAATTGGAGTCTGTGTCATCATATCTATCACCCGTCCAGTCTGGTCACCTGACGCGGTGGCAAGGCGATAATCATCATCGGAGAAATTCAGGTCGATGACGGCATTGGTGTGAGTTTGGAAACAGAGGTGAATCTTGCGGAATGGCTCTGGCGAACCGCTAGAAGACTCAAGTAGACGGACTCTGCCTTCCTCATCTCCTATTGCGACGAGACTATTTCTATTACACGTGGCCACACAAAATGGTGTGCATCGTCCCGGGCCCTCATGGCTGTTGCATGAATGAACATCGTGAGGTCTGCTGTAGAAGTCGGCCGTATCGATTCTCCAGTCAGAGGCCGGATATGACATGTAAGAGCGTCCAGCCCGAGGCATTCCTCCCAATTGCCTTTGCGCGAGCTGGCCAGCAAAGCCACGGCTTGTTAGAGGGGTCAATCGCCTTATTGGGCCCGATTGAGCGGGAATCTCATCTTCACTCTCATCTTCATCTGAGTCGAGATCTCCCTGGCTCGAGTGTAAAGACCTGATCGGGCTAAGAAGTCGTTGTCTGGTACGGGGCGATGGGGAATGTCCTCTGCGCCGCGGATCGGCCGTTAAAGAGGGTCGACAGGGCGATGATTCTGGAGTATGCTGAAATTTTCGTCTCTTAGGTGCCCGAGCATCCAATGGGTCGACATTTTCGTCCCGAAGGTGTTGCTCGGAGACCGGCCCTAGCGGACTAGACGGGGCAGGTGTCTGATATCGGTTACTGAACTCGGGGACTGCGAGATCCTGAAGGGCTCTTCTGGCCGGGCTGATATGGGAAGGTACTCGGGAGCGAGGCGTGAAGAATCGTTTGAATTTCCGAGGCGTTATGGAAGGATTCCTTCTTTCCTTTCCATTGGTAAGCCTCGGAGGTGAAGATGGGATTGGATTCGACATATTGTCCACCACTAAGACTCTTTTATAGGTATCTATATCTACGACTTGCGTCCACCAAAGGGACGAGATGCCTTCAATGCCCTTGAACCTTCAGCACCTGAGCTCTTGTTACGCTAGTGAAAAGAAGACATGTTGAACATGATAAAAGAGAGATGTGACTAAAGAAAGATTGAATTGGTACTGGAGAAGTAAGTAAGATCGAGGAATAGTAGTGGGGAAAGACGAAAGGTTGAATTCTGGCCGTTTCGGAAGTAAGAGTGGCTCCTCAGAGACACGCCCGCGAAAAGAACGCGACCACGAAAAACCACTTACACGACCCAAATAGGAAGTGACGTCTGGAGCTTGGATTTTAGCGTCGTGCATGTTTGCTCCTGGCACTGTGTTTTCACCCAAAATCTAGTGGCGGTGGTGGGTCTTTCGCTCGGCTCTTGCTATATCCCGTAATGGTGCGCTTTAAAGTGGCCAATCAACGTTGCCTAGAGCATGTATCACAGTGTGAGTTAGACAGGACACGTGGGTGGCCAGATGCACGGACCTTTACTACCAGTTCGTGGCTGCCAAGAACTATTGGCCATCCAGACCCACTGATAGGCTTATCAAAGGAACAATTCCTTAAAAATTTCCAGACGAAGATTGGACCCTGCCACTTCGATGCGGGACACAGGAACATATTACGCTGCGAGAGAACGATCCAGCGCCAATTCAATTTGAGGCGCATTCTGTTGGTCTACCCAAGGCCGTTTGAAGCGTCATGGCTATTCAGAAGAAACATGGGAAGGGCCGTCTCGACAAATGGTACAAGTTGGCCAAGGAGAAGGGCTACAGAGCCCGAGCCGCCTTCAAGTTGATCCAGTTGAACAAGAAATATGGCTTCCTTGAGAAGAGCAAGGTCCTTCTGGATCTTTGTGCCGCTCCTGGAGTAAGTTCCTTGCCCCAACGAGGAAGAGAAATGTCAACTAACTGTATGTCGTAGTCATGGTGTCAGGTAGCGGCAGAGGCAATGCCAGCCAATAGTCTCATCGTTGGTGTTGATCTTGCTCCGATTAAACCCATCCCAAAAGTCATAACCTTCCAAAGCGATATCACGACCGACAAGTGTCGCGCGACCATCAGACAACACTTGAAGACCTGGAAGGCCGACACTGTGCTCCACGATGGTGCTCCCAATGTTGGTACTGCTTGGGTCCAGGACTCCTTCAACCAGGCAGAGCTTGCTCTCCAATCTATGAAATTGGCGACAGAATTTCTGGTTGAAGGTGGTACATTCGTTACCAAGGTCTTCCGGTCCAAGGAGTACAATAAGCTTCTCTGGGTCTTTAACCAACTATTCACCAAAGTCGAGTCGACGAAGCCTCCGTCGTCCCGAAATGTCTCTGCCGAAATTTTCGTCGTTTGTCGTGGTTACAAGGCACCTAAGCACCTTGATCCCAAGTTTCTTGACCCGCGGGCTGTATTTGCCGAGCTTACGGAGCAAGCCCCGAATAATGAGGCGAAAGTCTTCAAACCTGAGATTAAGAAGCGAAAGAGAGGAGGTTACGAGGAGGGTGATTATACCCAATTCAAAGAAATACCGGCAAGCCAATTTATCGAAACCACCGACCCTATAGCGATACTTGGTAGCTACAACAAACTTTCCTTTGAACAGCCTCGTAATGGCGATGTAGCGCTCGCCGCGTTGGATAAGATGCCAGACACAACTGAAGAGGTCAGAATATGTTGTGCGGACTTGAAGGTATTAGGCCGGAGAGAATTCAAGCTTCTGCTCAAATGGAGATTGAAAGCCCGTGAGGCCTTCGGATTGCCGACCAAGAAGACCTCGAAGGCTGATGAGCCCGAGGAGGAAGTTGCAGAAGTTGAATCTATGGATGAAGAATTGAAAATCCAGGAAGAGTTACAGGCACTAAAGGATAAGGAAAATGCTAAAAAGAAGCGTGAACGACGAAGGGAAAATGAGAAGAAGCAGAAGGAGATCATTAGGATGCAATTACACATGGTTGCGCCTATGGATATCGGCATGGAACAAGACGGTCCTCCTGGCCATGACTCCATGTTCACTCTGAAACCTATTGACAAGCACGGCGCAGTCAACAAGATTGCAAAAGGAAAGATGGCCACCCTAAATGGGTCAGATAGGAAGGATAAAGACAGTGGTATCGGGTCCTCCGGAGAGACAGACGACGAAACAGACGAAGAAGAAGATCGTCTCGAACGTGAACTCGACAGCATGTATGACCAATACAGAGAACGGAAAGCAGAGGCAGACGCGAAATACCGAGCGAAGAAAGCTAGACAAGAGCACGACGACGGTGAATGGGAAGGAGTCTCAGCCGACGAACACCAGTCTAGCGACGACGATAAACTGGAGGTGGAAAGCAGCGATGATGAATCTGACGAGGATTCAGCTCCCTCGAAACCGCTC
This sequence comes from Hypoxylon sp. FL0890, assembly GCA_022497025.1. NCBI lineage: Eukaryota > Fungi > Ascomycota > Sordariomycetes > Xylariales > Hypoxylaceae > Hypoxylon > Hypoxylon sp. FL0890. The sequence goes on along the minus strand of MU386582.1, from coordinate 152,707 downwards.
CTTACTGATTTGGATAATCAGCTAGGAGTTTCTAGTGGTCTTTCGAAACGAGCCACGAATTTCTTCAGCCAGGAAATATTTAAAGATATACCGGGTATTCTTGATGAGCCAGAAGCCGGCGACAAAATGGAGGTCGATGAGGACGAGGTCACTAAAATTAAGGAGCCAGCTCCTATACCGAAGGAGAAGACGAAAGCTAAGAAGGAGAAAACAAAGAAAGCTAAAGTCGAAGTGCCTTCTGAATCTGAGGACGATGAGCAGGGTGGCTTTGAGGTTGTCAAGCAAGATCAAGATGACGACTGGGAAGATCAAGATAAGCGTCTGCCTGATGGAAGACTTGGTAAGGACTATCCCTTCATACTGTATAATCAACTTATGCTAATAAATACACCAGATATCGACATCATTACCGCCGAAGCTATGACGCTAGCACACCAGCTCGCCACAGGCCAAAAGACCAACTACGACGTTGTAGACGACGGTTTCAACAAGCACGCATTCCGGGACCGCGATGGGCTACCAGAGTGGTTCATCGACGACGAGAGCAGACACGACAAGCCACAGAAACCCATCACCAAAGCCGCCGCTGCCGCCATCAAAGAGAAGTTACGAGCGCTCAACGCACGACCCATCAAAAAGGTGCGCGAGGCCAAGGCCCGCAAGAAGTTCAAGGCAGCCCAGCGCCTCGAGAAGCTAAAGAAGAAGTCCGACCTCCTAGCCAATGAAGAGGGCATGACGGAGAAGGAGAAGGCGGATAGTATATCGAAGCTGCTAGCTAAGTCGGCTAAGAAGAAGCCCAGACAACCTGCTAAGCTGGTTGTTGCGAGGGGCTTGAATAGGGGTATCAAAGGAAGGCCGAAGGGTGTTAAGGGTCGGTATAAGATTGTTGATCCAAGGATGAAGAAGGAGCTTAGGGCGCAAAAGAGGATTGCGAAGCGCAAGTAGATGGTTTAGTAGAATTCGTCTAGAAGGGTTATTCTGTGGACGACTGGTTTTGGAAATCTGAATATGATATACCCTCGGCATATCGAACACCATTAGTCATTCCAATGCGTGTATCAAGTCACGGTCATGTGCATGAACCTTGTTTGTTCGCATGTATTAGAATACAAGGTTATTTTGTTGGTATCTCTATGAACCCTTTTCACTTCCGGAGAGGCAGACTATGCGATATCAACCCATCCGTCTCTCACACACCCCCAGCAATCTCAAAGACTTTTCATCACCGCTTAGTAGCCCCAGCCTTCCTCCTACTCTTGCCCAATCGCGCGCTTTTCACCGGCTTCCCCTTGCCCTTAACACCAGCCTTCGTGCGGCGCGCACCAGAGCCGCCCAGATCACCCGAGCTGATGGCGTCGTTGGACTTGGCATGTCGCTTCTTGCCGCCAAAGCCGTACTTGTCGTTCTTCTTCTGCCGCTTGGCGTTGGGAGGGCCGCGCTCGCCGTCTTTGCCCCGCGCGAACGCTTTCTGGGCGTTGTGCTTGCTGAGCTCTGCGTCGACGCCGACGTCGAAGAGGTCTGCTTCGGTGGCGCCGAGGTCGCCGGAGGATTCTTGACGTTCTGTAGAGGTTGTTAGTATTGATGATGATTGATATTTGGAGAACAGAACGATGGAGTGAGGGAAGTATCGGGGAATGTGCGGAGTGCTTGGAGATAGGGAAATACTTACTCCTCTTCAACGTCTTAATCTTCTCAAGCGTCTCACGCTTGGCCTTCTGTCGCTCCTGGAGCTTGGCAACCTGTACTTGCTTGCCGAACTTCTTGAGGTCGCGCTGCTTGCGGGCCTCGGCGGAGGCCTTCTTGGCGCTAGCCTCCTCAATGAGCTTCGCCTTGACCTTCTCCATGTGTCCGTCGTCCTTGACCATCTCGGCGAAGTAGTCCGTCGGTCGCGAGAACGGCACGCCCTCGGCTTTGAGAAGGGCGCGCGCTCGCTTCGCGGCGTCTAAGCTCTGCGCGTAGAAGGCAAGTTCGCGCTTCAGGTCATCCTGGATGTCCTCGATGCTGTCGGCGGTGGGCTCGACACTGACGATGCTCTGGTGCGTCGCGAAGGGGACTGATTTGTCGGTTGGTATAGCTATTCGCTTTAGTGAGGCGAGAAGCGCTGAGGTGTTGTTGATGGTGAGGCGGGAGTGCGGGACTAGATCTTCCTTCTCTTCTTCTGGTAGCTCTTCGAGGTCGGACATGGGTATGTCCTCTTCGTCTTCCTCTTCATCCTCATCTTCGTCCTCGTCCTCGTTTGCCTTCTTGTTTCCATTCGACGTGGCATTCTTCGCTTTGGGTGGTGCAGGTTTTCGCGGGCGCTCTATCTTCTCTTCGAGATCTATCGAGGAGTCGTCGCTGTCGCTTTCATCCACTGCCGCGAAGTCGATAACGCCTTCCTCGTCTTCTTCGCTGTCTTCATCGTCATCATCCTCTTCAGCCTCGTCGTCAACTAGTGCGCTGCCCTCAGCGTCCTCCTCGTCCTCCTCTTCTTCGTGGACACCTTCCCAATCGCTATCATCTTCTTCCGCAGCGTCGTGTCTGGGTTCCCCGCCACGCTTGCCTTCTCTCTCTTGCCTCTTCTTGGCTCTCTCCTTATGCTTCTTTTTCTCCTTCAATTTCTTGAAGTCGACTCCCTTCTCTGCCGCGAGGGCGAGCTTCAGCTTGCTTTTGCCCATTGTTGAGGTGTCAATTGAAATTTTGTTGTACTGGGCCGGCCGATTGGACTTGAACTTCGATTGATAAGTTTGCTATCAGAACTTTTTTTTTCTGCCGCTTCCAGTGGCTGGGTATGTACTGTGGCTGAAGAAGGCGGTGTATGGTCGGGTGGGGCTGGCGGGCTCGGCCCGGAATTTATTCTCACCCAATCGGGACTCCAACTCAATCGGGCCGTAGTCGCCTCAGCAAGTCCGGTGCAATGGTTCGCCTACCTATGCAGCGTTGACTCGTTTCTTCTATTATAGCCATTTACACCTCAGAATATTGGTACGATGTGACACTATATCATATATGTTGGATGATATTCAAAACACTGCTTGTCTTATTCCTCTTCTCCGACCATCATCCAGTCCTCAATTTACAGCAAGCGGAAGTTTCCCGCTGAAGACTTTATGGAAAATGCCACGATATCCAGTACTGGAATTGAGTATAGATGGGTCTTTGATTGAAGCATGTACTCAGTGTTCACTATCACGGGGGTGTTTCCCATTCTTGAGTATTACTAGACCTTTTAATTGGCAGTGCTGTCTTCGATGAAGTCAGCCTTCCGCAGGGATTGGAAAAGATGACATCTAGTCTAATAGGAGCTCCCCTTTCTCCCATCTTCTAGTGAAACCATCATACACTTCACTACATTTCAGAGTCCGGAGCTATTATTCCTATCCCAAGATCCTGATCCAATCTCGTTTCCAGCAGCCAAATCGGATCTCGCGTTCTTTTCATCATGAAAATTCTAATGAGCCAATTATCACAAGACAGATAAATTCCTACGATACAACTGAACCAGAGATTCCTCAATTTATCCCATTATCCATCTAGTCATGTCGTCATTTTGTGCCCTCTCCAGTGTTTCTAGAAGCTGATCTGCAATGACTGCAGTTGATATGATTATGATGTAAGCCAGGAATATATGCGGCGAGATGGCCAAGACACCCTTTCAACCTTTCAACGATATAAAACCCAGATATTCGCAAAATTGTCAAGCACAGTCTCTCATACGCTTTCCATCCAAAGAGTAAAGAGATACGCAAGTTATAGAAAACCAGCCAACATGCCGAACCCAGGGCCCATCGACCAGAACCGCGAGCTACTCGCCAATCTGAAACAGGATGAAAGCAATTCATATCGCTCCGATGAGTCTCAAGCCACCAAGGAACACGTCGCAGGTGCGTAAACCTTCTCTCTCATTCTCAACACCTCGCCCGGACTCTTAACTAACAGATTATGATCCACAGCTGCTACAGGCAAGCTCGCTTCCGCCATCGCCCAGCACCAAAGCGAACCAGACTTGAGCAAGGGCGCACAGGGCATCCAGCGTCAAGTCGATCCAAGCGGACGCGAGGTAAACCGCGATGCCATCCAGGAATCACTGCACGCGCGAGCAGACGCCAAGTTCAAGCGGCAGTTCGGTGAGAACCCGGAGCGTGTACAGGGAGGTAGCGAGGCCAGCCGCCTGCAGAGTGCGGCCGAACAGTACGATCTCGCGCGGGAGGGCGACGATTGTAATTAGATCTTACTAGTCTAAGTTATATGAATTACAGTTTATTAACACTGAAGAAGAGAGAAACTCTCTGATAGACCCTGTTCCCGGACGTCATCACTGTACACTCGTGTTTGACGTTGCTTAACCTTACAACAGCCCCTGATCATGATCGTAACCTACAGTGGAATCCGTGGACATGGCTTAATTCGGCCAAATCTGTGATGACTTATAGTTGTGCGCCCCCGAAATCATCATACGATAACCACATGGCATAGTCAGTAGGCTCCGATCCTATTAAGGTTCTGTAGACCCCATATATCAAGAGATCAAGCTAGCGGTTAAGCCGCCCGTGGCCTTAGCTCGGACGCGGAATGGTCGTGGACTTGGACAGGCATGTCCAGTTGCCGAAAGACCCCGATATGCTTCTCGCTGTGCTACCATACGCAAGGGTACACTACCTAATACAACTACAAGTCGAAATAGCACGCCAGCGCTCCAAAAACTCGCCTCCAGCCTTCTAAGTGGTCGAATCCAACTAACGAGTGTGTAAAATCTTGTATCGAAGAGAGTGAAGATTAAATTCGTCGAATGAATAATATAGCGTATAACAGAGTTAATTAGTCGTCTGTTCTAGGCCCGGGAATAAGCTCAGCACAAATGTACATTCCTCTATATAAGGGCAGGACTGGATAATATTTGAATCGGGATTCTCGAATCCCTTATTTTATAGATTAGTCTTGTCGTAAGCTCAGTAATACAGACCTCTGTTTCTTGGTTATATGCCCTAGCGGTACTGCTGCTAGAGATCTTGTTTCTCCTACAGCTCTCGGAACTCAATCCGCCAGAAATATCCGCTTATCTTATGCCAAATATCCGGCGAACACCGTAAATTTCCCAGTACTTCCACATGTATGCCCCTGGACGCCTCGGGCCGCAAAAGCTAGACCAATTCGAGACAGCTAATACTTAGGTGAGGTACTGTACGTACCTAATCGTCTTATATTCTGCCGTGTAACACTGATAATGCACGTAGGAGATTGTACGACGTCGGGTAACCATGTTCTAGGCATCAATATCTACCGCAGCGGGAATTGCTGATTACCAACAACGGCGTTATATCTTACAACCATTTTCCATACTACCACCATTTAATATGAGGAGAATCGTTTTCCATACACCAATAATCTTTCGTATATAAATTACCGAAATAGGTTCCCATTTTTCACAATTTCTTTTCTACAGCTACAAAACGGGAGCTGCGCGCAAAATTACAAAATTACAGGCTACAAAGGATACAAGGGCTACTGTAACCTACCAAAGATACTACATTTAGAAGACCTGAAAACCCCAAAGCCAGGTAGAAGAAAGGAGAAAAACAACCTTACCTAATATAAAGAAATAGTTACAGGTACGCATAATGCGTTCAGCAAGAACAGACAACAACAGCAACAATAACATTAATACGGCAAGAAACCATCGTCCTAAAAGAAATCGTTATCGTAGGAATACTTATTATATATAGAATCAATTGTTATATGGGTAATGATACAATCGTTTCTCAATCCTACGTTTCGCCGCTACGGTAAGTACCTACCTACCTAACATTTGCTAAACATCTCTCGAAGAGATCGACCAGACCTCCAACATGCAAGATCATCCTCTTACGTGGTCAATCTCTTTGGCAGATTTCATGCCCGGCACACCCGCCATCCTCCCCTTTTCCCAAGCCTTCCATCCCACGCCAGAGGATGTCGAGACCGCGATTTTTCTCCTAAAACACCGAGTGCCGCCCGAGCTCGCGCTTCTAATCGTCTCCTTTGGCTATAACCCATGGCTCGTGGAGTGCAGGGATACTGAACAAAACTACCAAGCTGCGTACTCTCGACCTGGGGCTGGGGCCAGCGTTGCAGGCATATATCTCAGCAGCCAGCGCATTCCTTTCCTCGGACACAGGGTCATCCCGCAGCGCATCATCTTCCAGACGAGGGCGGGTGACCAGGGCTGGACTGGAACTTGGGAGAGAAGCGGCACCTTCACCTACAGCAATACTTGGTTCGAGGCCAGTATCTTACGTCCGATACACCCGGATACAGCGAACGCCCTAACCTCTACCTTTGAAGATGCCCCAGAAAACAATTGGTGGGATGTAGCGTCCTCGAGGGAATATTTCAACCAAAGAGGGTGGGATTTTGTGCAGAGGAAAGATGGGCAGATTACATGGAGAGTCTGCACCAATATTTTAGCTCAGAAAAAATATCGGAATTACAGAGTTGAGTGGAGGAGGGGGGTCCGGACGGAGGCTGAGGATGAGCTGGGGAAGGGAAACGGTGAAGGGTTTCTAGAACTGCTAGAGCCAGGATCCGTTATTATATTATGGGCGAGGGCACAGGTAAGTAAATTGTCATCATTGAGTAACCCCCCTTGCTAAGCGTATTAACTAACATGAATTATAGCGAGGAGAACGGGAGAATAGAGTTTCAGCGGCCACCATCGAGATCCAATATCAGCTGACATAAAGATTCATACGCGTTTCCATGGTAAGGAAGCATTCCTCATTCTCTCCCTCTTCAGATACCAGAACTATACGGCGTGTATGGGGCTGTCAAGACTTACCTCAGAAGCGAAATGTAGAATGTCAAATAGGATAGATTGATAGAGAAGACAAGGGGGCTATCTCCATCGCCCAAGTCCTTCCTGATCTTGACGAACAAGGCCGGCCCAAGTGATTAGGGGTTTCATTTCTACTGACAAGCGAAATAGGTGGCCCTAGAGATAAGTCGTACACGGAGTGATATTCAGTATGGGACAGCTCACTGCTATGCTACTGCTCGATAGGTGGTAGATACCAGTAACTATCAATGCTTACCTAACCTGGCCCCACATTTACCCCTGACATCAACTTCGTTGAATTCATACCGCGATCTATGTTCTTACAGCCTGCCGTCGTCTCCACGCCTCCATGATGTACTTTTTGATATACCTCTATAACACCTCTACGTAGTTTCCAAGGTTGACCCAAATAATTACGTTGCTTCATTTACCTCCATCCCGATCTGATGGGGAAGTAGTCAACGATACACCCTCACAAGACCCAATATGGTCGCTATTAACGACCTTGGAATTACTCAGATGGCTCACATATTTCTTACACTTACATCTGAGAGGGTCGGTCTTTTACGTTACCTCCTCTGTATCAGTCCTTAATATTACCAACGGGGCCCTTCCCTGAATTAAGCTACAAGGTAGTCTTGCTACGATAGGAGTTCTAACTCCTCTACGGCAGCAAATTATCACCATACGTTTCCATAGCTTAGCATCACGTCGATACATCTAAGTCACGTCTAGTTTGTTACGAAGGCTTTGTGTTTGGTTTATAATTGAGTCGAGTTGATTAATCACTATCTTCCAGAGCCCTGTCGCAATCTGTGCATAAGGAAAACGAAACCTCCATCATCAAACTGCTAAAATAGTGAAAGTAATCCTCCCAGTACCAACCGATCACCTATAAAGAATTAGTCCCTCATCTAGCAATTTAGAAATATTAGAGACTTACCCAATGTGATCGTATGTCTCGTATTCACAATCCTCTGTGCTGTGACCAACATCTATGAACTTCCTAGCTAGGTAAGTTCGAACCCGTTTGTGCGTCTTTTAGAAACGACGCTCCGAGGAGTAATTGTCGTCAGACAGTCAGTTATCCGTCACCCGTGCCATCAGATGGTCCATGGCGCGAACCGGGTACTTAAGTTGACCGTCGGGGGGACCCGGTCGCTTTGTGGGAGCAGTAACCTTAGCTTTAGCTTTGGCGCGCTTAGCCTTAGGAGGTGGCGTGCCGTCATCGTCATGATCGTCTTGACCAGAGGGACGCTTGGCGGATGACTTCGGGCCGAAACTTGTCTTGTAGGCCTCCTTTGGGAGCTTGGGCTTGGCCTTGCTAGAAGCTGCCTTGGTCTTCACTAATAGATTAAATTGCAGTCAGAAACATATCCACTTTGATGTAGTCAGTGTGCGATGCGAATACATACCTTGAGTGTTGGACTCGGCATTGGAAGAGCTTGCCTGTGCGGCAGGATCGCCATTGGCGCGGTTCCGGGCTTTGCGCTCGCGGATAAAGATCACATCGGGTGTCGGCAATGCCTTCTGCTTCCAATTGAGGAGCCGTCGGTTCTTCTCCGATCCTGGAGCCCCCCAGGACTCTTCGATCTCGTCAGGGTTAATTGGGTTTTCCTTCGTACCCTTCTTCGGGATGACTTGAGCGTAGAGGTGATCCTCTGCGCGACCCATTGTGAATAATGACTGAATGTTCTTCGATCGATAAAGAGAAAAGGTGTCAATGATGGGAGGGGTTTATTGATGGAAGTGGATTGATGGAAGCGGTTATTGGTGGAAGTGGTTATTGATAGAAGTGGTTGGTGATGGAAGTGATTGACGAAGATTGAGTTGTCGATGATGGTGAACTCTGAAGATGGCAACGTGCTTTTGGTTGAGAAGTGGTGAGAAAGAAAGAAAGAAATCGCGAAGAAGTGTGAGAGGTAGGCGGTATTTATATGAAAGCAGAGGAGGCCGGTGCACTGGCTGATTAGGACAATTGCACCGGCAACCATGAAGATCGAATATAAGCTGCCTCAGGTTTATACGTATCTTCAATATCCAGTTTTATTATCAGGAAGCATTGCTCCTTTTCTCCATTTTTGGATATTAGAGCTATAAGGTAAATATGGGGCAGCAAGGACTTATCTTAGAAGCAAAATATAAAATATAAAACATGATATATTGGTTAAGAAGGAAAAGGGGCTATATATCCATCGCCCAAACCCTTCTGATCTTGACGGAATGCTGCGCTGTAGTTCGATATCTGGTAGATACTAATGACTATTAATGCTTAGTACCTAACCTTCGAAGTTATTGAGACGAGTCTCATCACGTTCTCGGGTATGCTTAGTAATTGCGTTGTCTTTATTCATCCCTATCTAGCATTGCCAACCTTCTTGGACAGCTTCTGCCGGCAATGAATCAATCTTAATCAGCCTCATAATTATCGTGTGCTTCATAACGACAAGCATAACAGTATTACGACTATTCCTGATCAATAAAGATTCCGTCGACCTTCAACCATCGCCGTTGTCCATTATATTGACGAAAAACCAGTCTGCATATGGCTTGAGCTCGAATCAAATCCTCCCATTGGATGTCGACTGTTGCAAATGACACATATTCCCCAGCCAATTTATTCTCCATCAATCGCAATCTCCACACCCCTAATCGCTGTTAGTTTCTCCCAAGAATAAATTCAGTGAGCCTAGATGAACTGACCTGGAATCCACGTCTAAAGGGGCCATCTCGACTTGTTTGACCACGGTGCTCTGACGGGTAGTCTTCGTCATGTGATCGGTTGTCTGTGACTCGCGCCATGAGTTGATCCATCGCACGTATAGCATACTTAAGCTTGCCAGGTGGTCGAAATTGCTTCATTGGAGTGGCGGGCGCCTTGCGACGCTTCGCAGATCCGCCAGATGATAAGCCGTCATTGTCGTAATGACCCGAGCCCTTGGCGCGCTTCTTGGGGGTAGAAGGGGCGAGCTTTGAGGGTGAATTGGCTTTAGCTGACTTGACTGCTTCGGCTTGTGTCTTGCTCGATCCAGCTAGTAATTATTATAATGTTAGAAACCCGTTTATATCGATGTAGTTAAGTTGTGTAAAAGGATACGTACCTCGGCTGTTGTTACCAACGCCGGCTCCAGGATGAGCGCATTAAGAGCCAGGCTGTGCAGAAGTACTGTTCTCGGCACGACGCACGGGGTGAGACTTCGTGATGTAGACGTCGGGAATAGGAAGTGACTTAGGTTGTTTACCCATGATCTCTCGGCGCTTCTGCGAGCCCGGAGCGCCGAAGGCGTCGTCAATGTAATGTAGGTCGATAGGGTTCTCCTTGGAGCCCTTCTTAGGGATGACCTGGGCATAGAGGTGGTCACTTGCTTTACCCATTGTGAAGGATTGCTTGATGTTTCCTTTAATGATGGTGATGAAAGAGAATTTTGATGAAAAGTGTTGTCGAAGGATGTGATTTTGATGACGAGAGAACTCTGGAGATTGACGGTGACTCTCGTTGAAGAGGGATGAGAAAGGGAGGAGAGAAAGAAATCGAGAAGAAGAGACGCCGGCGTTATTTATATGAAATAAGAGGACGCTAGTACACTGGCTGATTAGAATTATCGCCAGGGGCAGATTGGTTGATGCGGAGAGTGCAGCTGTCAGGTGGTCGTGTGCAACAGATTATTAAAATAAAAGAGGCAGAATCATAAGTTGCCGGTGGCTAGATCAGTCCATATCCCCTAACAACTGCCGTAAGGACAACTGTTGCCCCCTGGAAGCGACAGTATTACAGTGTAGAAAGAGAATCACGACACATCTTGATCAAGAATTTGACAGCTGCAAGATAATTATATACCGCGAAGGTAGGTCAGTGCACATGTGCACATGGCTGATTAGAGGGTTGCTTGAGTAGCGTCGTTCCTGATTATGAAGTGTCATAGTGATAGGTGTTGCTACAGCAGCTGCCGGTGCACCTAAGACGCCGGTGTAGTTCTCCCTAAGCATAGTACAGCCTGGATCATATGATCAAATCGATCCATTAGATAATCCGGTAGCTCAAATCTCGCGCGGCGACGATGAGATAGTGAGGTTCTTGCTGGTCTCGCCGAACTTATTCATCAGTATAATATGCTGTCGACTCGAAGGTCTTGTATCGTAAATATAGGTAGGTCTATTTTGAATACGGAGTATCTATCAAATCTTCGTTGAATAGGGTGATTCTGGGTGTTATATGGAGTTGGCGAAGACGCAGCTCTAAGCTCGTAGATCGAATATATCATCCCTATTTATACCTATCGTGACATATTTGATATACTACTTTGAGGATTGTACCGAAACAACATGTTGCTGAGAGCAAACCTGCCTTGCATATTCCCCAGATTGCGCGTCTGGACGCTAGAGAGCAACTCTAGGATCCCTCTCACCTACGAAGGGAATTAGACGACTTAATCATGGAAGAAGTATCAGGGTGATAGAAGGCTTTTGCCTGTATTAGACTGTACAGGGGTATCAATTCCCTGAATGTGTACCTAAGACTATTGACTAATTATGTTACGTCGTACTCATCACAGCTCCAAGGGGATGATGGGTTCATTAAGACCGCTATTGAAAAAAAACCACCGAATCTGTCAGGTGCCTCTACATAGGTCCATTGTAGAGAGCAGCATTCGTGGGATAGCCCGCAGTGGGACCAGACACAAAGCAAAGGAGTGTCTGTCCTTGGTAACCCCCGTCTTTCACCCGAGACGTCCGTTCGCTCACATCATAATGTACCTAACTCATGAGCAAACACACAAGAACCCCAGATCCTCCAACGTTCCCAACCTAAGCACCCTTGCGTGCAGACCTCGCCTTTTTTCGCGGGTGCGCGAGAAGCGCCTCCGGATTCGACAAGGTCGGAACAACAGGCAACTCATTCGTGACGCTACGTAACATGTAGCGTGTCTGGGGAGTGGGACCTGGTCGCGAAGAGCCGTCGTCGTTGGCGGCGCGCTTTCTCTTGGGCCTTGACGTCGCAAGGCTCTGGGCAGGGGCGGCGGGTGCACTGGGTGCCGCAGGAAGACCGGTGGGCACCGCCGACGGGAGTGTCTGTGCTGCAGTCGACGAGGCAGCTTGCTGAAGGGCAGGAACACCTACAGTAACATTAGCTTCAAGGTTGCGTTAACTATTTGGACAAAGAAACATACCATGTGCGTTGCTTGCATTCTCGGGGCGTGCTACTGGGGCGACGGTGTACGCAGACGACAAGGCAGGGTTGCCCTGCACAGGATCAGGAACAGGACCTGCAGAGGCGTTCTGTTGGGGATCCTCAGGAATCGGAGAAAGGACAGACGCAAATGAGCCGGAACCCTGAGTGCCGCGGGAAAGACTCGAAGCGCCGAAACCGCCTGCATGAGGGTGAGAGACGGGGTCTCTCTGAGCGCTCGGCGGCGGACCTGAACCGGCAGCAGCGGCACCATGTGATGGCGACGAAATCGGCGAGGCCATTGGGGCGGCTTCCCGATTAGCCCCAGGGCCATCGGACATCACTTCGTCGGAGCCCTCAGACCCCTCAGATGAGCTTGCGTGCCCTTGAAGAGTTAGTTCTGGGTCTTCATCGCGACGAACAATATTTATCTTACCTGATTGAGGCTGTTCTCGCGTGCAATGGGGCAGCGAATGACTTGTCTGCTTTGGTGGCATGTTCGCAACCAAGGAGCTGACTCCGTAAGTGTTCGTGAGAGAATGGGTGCTGTGCTGTGCGAAAGAATCGCTGAACTAGGAATCTTTACAGAAATCTGGACGTGGAATGTTAGAAATTGTTTATTGTGCGCAAGCGGCGTGCACAGAAACAAGGTGAGAAGACGACGTTAGGAAAAAGGGAACATACCGTCGGCGATAGTCTACAAAGTCGATCGTACGAAGTTGGCACGATTGAACTTGGAAGACGATCGGAGAGTGGTGGTCGTTGTTGTTGTTGGGAAGAATTCGAGCTGAGAAATTCCGCCGAAGAATTTGGCTTTAAGAATTGGCGCTTGCAGATTTGTGCACGCGTCGAAGCGGTGTGTGCAAGAGATAGGGTAGGCACGCCGTCCTCACCCTGAGGTTGTTGCCTTTATTTCTGTTTGGGCGTCGCCCAGTTGCCAGGTGTTGTCAAAAAAAGGGGGGGATCTATTCGCCGAGTCGACTCCCACCTCAAAATTCACCCGGTTACTCGCGCCGGATTAACTGTGTAAATTTCGGAAGCTACGTACATGTAGCCACATGAATTGGATCGTGGTATTCCACAGGTATGTTTGCGAGAGAATACCTGGATCAAAGTGAAGTAGCAGGTGATTAATGCTGAGGGAATTACATTGTAAGTCGTCTAGTACTGTTCAGGGGTAATAGTGTAACACTCTCCTCAGAAGTAGCCTTTTATGAGTCCATTCAAAATGATGTAGATCGAACATTCCTAGTTCTCTTGAGTGACTTGGATGCCTTTGGGGCTTCATTATATATATAGGCAGGGGGCTCTGCAAAAACTAGTAAGTAGTTGAGGAAAACCAATAGCTTGTTGAGGTGCCGAATAACACATGCGGCATCTCTAGTATTTAGTACGTGTTTGACATGGTTTGATAAGCTGCAGCATCCACCAATGTTTGCTCTGACATTTGCTTGGAACACTGCCCTAGTACCTAAGTCTTGACGATAAACCCTCCACTGATAACCGAACTGCCTTCACAGAATGCTTCGTATTGGACACAGATAATAGGGGTAGTTCGATAGTCAGAGGTCGTCCGTCCAACAATTTCTATAGAAGCTAACTGAGAGGATTTGACCGTCACGCCGTCCCGCTAACCCTACAAGATTGATATCCTATACATGAAACTTTCCATTATCAAACCCTGACCCGTATACCAGCTTATCGTACAATCTTCCTGAAGAAACGTCACTTCCTACTGAACATCCCATTCCCCATGATCTTCGCCTTATCAAGTGTATTCTTCACCCCGCCCGTGAAGAACGACGACCGCTGTGGCTTGAGCTGCGGGCGCGGCTGGTCCCAGTCGGCCCCGCCGTACATATTATCCGCGTAGTGCTGGTTTGAAGCATTACCGTAATATCCCTGATTCTGCTGCCAAGCTTGTTGCTGGTACGCCTGGTCGTGATATGCTTGTACTTGGTTCGGATGCTGTTGTGGCGGTGTCTGTTGCTGCAGCTGGTTGTATGCGTCTGGGCTGTACGGGGCGAACGTAGTTTGCTGGGTGGGATACTGGGTTGTTGGTACCTTATATTGTGTCGCACCGCCGTAGTTCGAGCCGTCGTAGAGCGGACCGCTATTCTGGAACTGTGTCGTGGATGCTGACGACTGGCTTTGCTGGTACGAATGGGTTTTCTGATAAGAAGTGGAGGACTGAGTTGCTGCGGGTTGATCTGATGTATTTTGATATTGTTGGCTATGATAAGATGTTCCGTATGGTTGTTGAGGTGTAGATTCTTCATCCGGGCGGTACGCCGTTATACTTTGGCCATAGGTACTAGTCGCCGGGAGTGCTTGGAACTGCCCAGCAGATGACTCAGACGGCTTTGGCGAAGGCGTTTGGCTGTACTGTGCTTGCCCGTCATATGAAACTCTGGGTGCCGGCTTCCTCTTGACGTACCCTTGAGCAGGGAGTTCGGCCGGCTCCGACACGGGGATACTCGGATTGGAAGGCACCTCCTGCCACTGCCCAGCTTCCACACCTTGGAGAGGTTGGTCCTCAGCTTCTCTGCTAGGTTGGTAGGCTTCCCTCCCTCCTTGCCCACCCGGTTGGTAAATCAAGTGTTCAGGTTCAACCGGAGCTTCAGTAGGGGACTTGTTTGTGAACTTGTCCCACAACGCTGACTGATTGGCTAAGGCGGATTTGAGCTGTTCGGACATCTGGTCAAAGGCAGATTGTTCATCGAAAGTCTTAACTTTCTGGAACATATTTTCTTCCGCAGAAGGGTCAGGGGCTGGCGTATCATCTTCATCTTCATCAAGGGAGTGTTCAATGCCACGTTGATCCGAGGTAGTAGAGGCTTCATCGGCGTGCTCACTGTCTCGTTCATCGACGTCATTATTAGAAGGGGTTTCCGGCCGTTCTACACTCTTCGGGGCCGCCTCCGGCTCATCATCGTAGCTGAGTGCTTGCTGCTTGCTAAACGCACCCCTGACAATGCTAGCGACCACGGCGTTGCCAGAGTCCATGGAAGTTTTGAGGGCCCCCAGTAGCACAGAAACGCGGTCGACAAGGACTTTCAGGCACTCCTCGTTATCGTTCTCGAGCGCTGCCTGCAGAGCATTCATGCCATTCTTATTTGAGTGCATGATATCCGCACCACTGTCCAACAGGAATGACAGGGCTTCTTCGTCACCTCTGGATGCGGCCACAATAAGAGCGGTATCTCCGTCATTGTCAGGGAGGTTGATGTCGGCACCGGCATCAAGTAGTAGTTGCAATGATGATCGGGGCATATAGGCGGCAGCGCTGATAAGCGGTGTAGCTGAAGTATCCGTACCGCCGATCACGTCTAGTTGGGCTTTCGCCTTGACTAGGAGTTCGAGAATGTCCTCTTCTGCACGCATAGCAGCCGCAAGGAGTGGGGGCGCGTCGGATCCTCCTCCGAGGTTGGGATTCGCGTTGTGTTCGAGGAGCAGGGAGACGATATCTGTCTTACCCGCCTCGCAGGCTCCCTGAAGTGCAGTCCCTGCTTCGAAGTTCTCGTTTTTGGTGAAGGCGTTCACATCGGCTCCATGCTTTAGGAGTTCCACCACGACATCGTAGTGACCTTCGGTGGCCGCTGTCTGAATTGCCCAGCCCTCCGGCGCGTTAACATCTGCACCGGCGTCTAGGAGCAATCGGATGATATTAATCGTGCCATCGTACGCGGCGGCAGTAAGCGCATTGCCATATCTTCGATTCTGTCAGCACTTCCCGACATTATAATTCTTATGAGTTATCAACTTACTCCACGCCAGTAGCATTGGGGTCCGCTCTAAACTTCTTTAAAAGCAGCTTCACCGTAGATTCCTTTTCTCTATCCGTCGCATCGTAGAGAGACTCGTTGAGTTTGTCGCGGCTAATTGACCCACCAGTATACTCCCAGATCGTCTCGAGGAGTTTATCCTGCGATTCAGTACCTGTGGCAGCCTCATAGAAGACATCGTCGCAGTTAAGCCCCGCACGTCTTTCCAAAATAACTGCGACAATGTCCCAGTTCAGTTCCTCGGCAGCTGCATCAAGAGCTTTTTGAAAGTATTCTTGACTATGCTCGAAATCGAGCAACCGGTTGAAAACCTCGATTCGACCTGCTTCTGCAGCCTTGACAAAGGCCTTGCTGTACTCTTCCGCGGGTAATTTATCGGCATATTTTTCAATTAGATACTCAAACATGGAGATATCAGACAGCAATGCGGCGAGTGCTAAAGGTGCATCGAGGTCATCTCGGTCTAATGTCAACGAGACACCGCGCTCAACAAGTAGCTCGACACAAGCTCGGTTGCCTGAACATATCGCGGAGTTCACTACTGGCCCAATGTCATTAGCGGTTGCGTTGGCATTTGCCCCTCTTAATAACAGCTTCTTCATCACTTCGACATGGCCTCCAAAAGCAGCCATGTGCAAGGGAGTCTGTTCTTGTATTTCTTCTGCATCGTCAATCGCGGCCCCCTTGTCAAGTAACTCCTCAACGATCTTTGGGCGACCAAAATAGGCCGCGAAATGCAACTATTGCGAGCAGAGGTTAACGACCGATGGTAAGACAAAGTCCATTGATACTTACTGGTGTGTTTATCAATGAGTCGCGTATCTTAATCTGGTCCTGGTAGCCGTTCCTAATCAACGCCGCAACGAGTTCTCTGAAGCCGATGGATGAGGCAATATCTACAGTCCTGGAAGTCAGCAAATATCCTTCATATAAAAAGCGAGATGCCCATCCCAATCATAAAGCAAGTCTCCTGGCCAGGCTTGATGTATAGTGAGGAGGCATTGAATATTAGAGCACGTACGTAAACCTGTCAACGTCTTTTTGTCGAAACCGTCGAAATCATTAGTCATGCGGCAATACTCGACGAGCCACCGATGTCGTATAAGTGAATCAGGCCTCCAAAAGGATTCTTCGGCACTCAAGTCTTCAGCAATCTCACGCGTAGCTTTACTAGCGTGACGAAGCCAATACTTGACTGTGTATGGAACTATGAAGACGAAGTTAGCGAGTACTAGTTTAGACGCAGGCTTCATTCCAAATTATTTCGGGGCCTAAATTTTTGTAGGTAGAAGGTTGACCTCCTACTCTCCTCATTGTGGGCGCCAGCATCGGGGTTTAGAATTTGACTTACGAGCTCGGTCGCGTAGGATATCGGCCTCCGGGTCATCTTCCACATCCTCTTCTTCGCTTTCGTATTCGCTCTCACTCATATCCTCATCTTCCTCCTCCAATTCGTCATCGTCACTATCGTCATCTTCTTCATGTTGGCTAGCCTCTACTTCTTGGCCTTCATCACCCCCTTGAGCTTCCTCTTCGCCCTCCGCCGGTTTCTCCTGCGCAGGGAAATCAAAACTCTCTTTCACGTGTGAAAATGACCGAAGCGCAAGGACACCGTGCTGCCACTTCTTCTCCTCTTCCGACATGCCGAGCAGTTGTTTAGCATTCTCTAGAAGATGGGTCTTGACCACGACGTTCATAAAGCTTATTGTATTGCTTGCCCGCTTCGTAACCAAGAGAGGCTTGCACTTTTCAACGAATCTACGGAGGTCGGCTTTATCCTCTTCGGTCGAACAGAGTCCAGCGAGAACGCCCAATTCAGCCTCCGTAGGGTCTTCGTAGGTGAGAACAAGGGCTCGCAACATCTCCTTTATTTTCTCGACGTCGGCTTCGTTGGCCTTGAAGATTTGAAGCCACGCGTTGTTCAGAAGCGTTGTCAAATCTTGAGGCATTCTTTCGAGCACTCGGCGCACTTTGAGGTCATTCTCGGCTTGCGGAAGTTCTTGAAGTTGGACGCATGTAATATCAATCCATTGTGTATTCTGTGCCCTTTTCCCAATAAGGCTGCTTGCAAAATACGCAAGCGCCTTGTTATAATTCTTCTCTCTTTCGAGTGTGGCAACCCGCTCCTTGGCACGTTTTCGCAACGCCATCTGGACCTGGTCGCCATACTTCTCATCTTCGAGATCAACAAGGCGAACACCCTCAACTTTGAGTGCCTCCCCGATGTTGTGCGCTTCACGACTCGTAATCATCCATCTTGTACGAACCCGCTTCGTGTCCGTGCTGTTGAGGGTACTCTGGAGCTCAGCGTTGAGGTACTTCATCAACTTGATGGTAGAGTCCGAATCTTCGGGAAGCACGTGGAGGTTGTTCAAAACAAAGATTACCTTGCTTCCGATGAATTCGTCCATAAGCATATCTTGGAGAGTCTGCCACAGGTTCTCTACAGTTACCTGGGCTTGCGACTTGTTTCCTTCACCCTTCTTCTTAGCGAAAGTCTTCGCATAAGAGGCGAGTGTCTCCTGTTGGTCGATCAACTGCGTGACAAGGCTCTTGAGAATATCCTCGGCCGTACAGTAATCTGCCGTCGAATCGCAAAAGAAATATGCAAGCAGGATTGATCCTTGGTCTGTGTCCTTCGCTTTAATCTTTTCGATCTCGTCGACGGCTGCCAAGGACGCGCTGGTCTTTCCTCTACCTTCTGGTCCCCGGATCCATAAGCAATCAGCGACGCGAGATGCGCGAGCCTCGTCGCCCGTGTCATGATCGTATAACCATTCTTTATACTCTGCTTCTTTCGTGATCCAAGATGAGGGCGCAAATACTTGGGTTAGAGCCTTGCGC
Source organism: Hypoxylon sp. FL0890 (assembly GCA_022497025.1). NCBI lineage: Eukaryota > Fungi > Ascomycota > Sordariomycetes > Xylariales > Hypoxylaceae > Hypoxylon > Hypoxylon sp. FL0890. The sequence goes on along the minus strand of MU386582.1, from coordinate 134,121 downwards.
TTCTTGTAAACTTGGGCGCTGTCTAAAGCTTCATTGATGCTGTTGATCATCGATCGATCAATGTCACGGACTGAATTTAGACGGTTCTTAACTGCTAATTGCGCACCATGGATTATTCTCTTCAGAGGATCTTTGACGAATTGGTTCCATTGGTCGTCCTTAGGTCCGTCGAACTTGACCAGACCCCGATGATTTCTTGCGAGGCCTTGTTCTTCGACACCCTGGAGGGTCGCAGAATCACGGCTGACAAATTCAGCATATGATTTGGGTATTGCAAGCTTGCTCAAGCCAAAGAGGCCAGGAAGGCCGGCCATTTTCGAGAAATCGGTCGGCTGCTCTTCGTAGAAGCAGAGTAGTTCAATTTTAGGACTCAGCTTCCCTACAAGACGCATAAATTCGTGTACAAGTTCACGAAGTCCTTCATCTTCAGGCTTCATCAGGTCCAGAAGCTTGGAAGAGTAAGCGGCACCGACCTTTTCGGCGCAATATGCGTACATCGCGGCTACAGAGGCAACTGGTGCTCCACCGAAAGGTGTTCCGAAGAAGATAGCAGCTGCGATAGCTTCGAACATGACTGGAAATTTATCTCGTCGAGAGTCTGCGATGGTTATTGCTTTCGCAATCACGAGACCGCCCATACTATGGCCAATAAAGACGATTGGGCGTCGTTGTATGCGGCCCTGACAATTCTAGATTAGCATATAACACGTACAGGGGGCTCTGCAAGAATTGCGCACTTCTCTCTTACTGCTTAGTCCATTAAGCAAGGTCATTGCGATGTTGCTCATAAACTGCTTCACCTTGAGAGAGCCGGTCCATGCTGATTCATACATATAGAGCAGAATACGTGCGCGTGGGAAGTCTCTGACTAGCCCGTCAGTAGTCCAGTTAAAGCCTGTGCTCTCGGATTTCCAACTCTCCTCCGGATGAGCACCCAGACCGGGAACAAAGACAATGCTAGAACGGTCAGAATTGAAATGCTCATTTTCGATAACTTCGCTATTCGACTTACTCGATCTCCGGCTCGACATTAGGCTTGTCAAGGGGGTAAAGCTCTTTGATTCCTTGCTGGACAATATCGTAGTCCTTCTTTCGTTTCGCGGGCCCCGAGGCCGCTTTCCGCGTCGTCGCGGAACGCTGCAGAGACATGATGACACGACTGCAGAACTGACACCACGGAACCAAATAGCTCACTCGACCACCCCGCCATGGCGCAACGCATCAGAAGTTATATGCCAAAGCGATGACAACCCAAATGACTAAGTGGCCAAGACTAGCGAAACGGCCCCCAAACCCTGAAGTCCTTCCGGACAGGGCAAGATGAAGAAGTACATGACGGACGAATGAGCGCGGCGAACATGGTTCCATTAGGCTCCATTCCGTGTGCGGCTGATTGTTCTGTTGCCAATTTTGTGACAAGCGACAGCCCGTCAGCACTAGACAGCTAAAGGATCATTTAAGTCCTGTCAGACTCGTCTAGCCTCCATCTCAGGTTGGGATAGCGCGGATACTCGAAATCTCCTCGATGCCACCCACACCCAACTGATTAATTTGATTACATATCAAGCCAAGCTGCCGAGGCTGCTTAGAACATCGTTCTTCGATAGCTGAGCTTCACGTCAGCTTACGAGATTTGTCGGCCTATATCCGAAGCAAAAGACAGGCGAAACCTGCAGCTATAGCATATGGTAGGAAGAGAGATAGCACGTCGTGTTAAGGTCCAATCCAGTGGGGATCCCCGGACTGAGGGCCCAAGCGCCGGAACTACGGTCGAAATTAGTGCTATTCATAGCCCAATTATCCTTGTCGGCCACCATACCTACATAATCTGAATAACTCATTCGATGCCCTAATTCGGCCTGTTTGAGATGAACCCTGGACTGAAGCTGAAGGTCACATATACTAGTGTGATACACGAGATGCTTGGGACAAATCTCATATCAGCAGGCTGTAAGCCCGTAGCAAGATGAATAGAAGAATCGTTCCCATTTCGTCGTTGAGAATCGAATCCGCAGATGCCAAGAGGACCGTTTAGAACAAATTCTGCATTTTTTTAATGCTCTGTTCGCAGTTTATTGATCGTCAAGAACGGACACGATGTCTCTCCCTTTCACGACTCGAGTGCTTAGGTCGCAAGAGACCCCTCACGCGGCAGGCGAAATACAGGACTTCACCGCGCTTCTTCCAGCTTCCCATCGCACAAAGCATGACGATATTATCGCTCCTCAACCTAACTCCGAGATTCTCGCGCGAGAGCTTCTCGTTGAGAGATTGAACGACGTTCAGGATTGGCTCTGGGTGTGTGGTCGCCCAATGCCACCGCGCGCATTACGGTACAGGACTCAACTTTCCTCTTGCCGTAACCCTTCGTTTGGTACACGTACTAACCGACGAGCAGTGAGTACCAACATTTGTTTAATCCAGAGCATCCAACCAGACTTCATCGTTAAATGGCATTAAAAAGGAGGGGGAAAGGAGACCATATTTGTTGCTTTCAAAGCAAGATATAGTGAGGCGGCTCCAAGACACTAACCTTCAGTAGACTACCAAGTCCTCAACTCACGAGACATCGCCATCACTGAGGATCCGGGACTGCATCTAGTCTGGTCGAAAAATCGCATATTCCTGAAACCTATCCCATTATACCTCCTCGAACCAGATTTTTGGTCCGCTTACATTATCCATGATCGCAAACTCGCCGACTGCGCACGAGGCTTCCTCTTCTCGTACACCGCGCTCATCGCGTATCATAGCGATTTCAGCATAGCGAAGGAGAAGGGACTGCTTCCTGCGGAAGTCACTTGGGAGGGATGGAAAGCTCTCACCAAAGAAATCCTGCAGAACCATTGCTATGCATCTGTCAACCCAAGGTACTGGTACGGCGAGCTCCGTCTCAGTCGGTTAAACAAAGTCTATCGCTTTCGAAAGGGTTTCGTGCTGCGCGGATACTCCAGAGTCGGATTCTACGCGGTCTACGCCGACCTGATACGGGACAATTTTGCCGCCCTAGCGACGGTGCTTGGGTACGTGGTCATTGTGCTGACGGCGATGCAAGTCGGCCTCGGAGTAGACCGACTGCAGTCGGATGAGGCGTTCCAGAACGCGAGCTATGGTTTTACGGTGTTTTCGATCATTGCACCGCTGGTAGCCAGCGTTGGTGTTGCCTTGATGGTCGTAATCATGTTTATCAGTAATTGGATTGTGACCAAGGATTATGAAGGGAAGAGGTTCAGCGAGATGGGCGTTGAGCCCTTTTGGAGAGGAGGAACAGAGCGGACTGAACGGTCAGACACCTTGGACCGCCAGAAGTAACCATGTACAACTTCTTATTCAGCCAACAATCCGAGAGCCATTATTCGCGTGTACAGATAGGAGGAGTAATGTACCTAATGTTGTATTAGAAAGGGGTTTCTAGATGAGGGACCACTTGGCGTGAGCGGCCTTAAATACAAGCGTACAGCCCTTACCTGTCACCATCTTGTACTACGCTCACGGCACGCTCTAGGTCCGTAACCCAGCCGCTAAGCGGGGTAAAAAATAATACATCTATTCACACATAAATTAGGGCCGTATATAAGTACCTCTAATCCCTATGTACATCGCAACAGGATTTCGCACGTTAAGGCTCGCAGCAGTCGATATGACCATGCCATGTAGCTATTTTATACTGAACATTAAGCTTTTATACTATAAATGTCCGAATTCAATTCGTTGAACTTATCTAACGTCAAGGCCGCAGCTGAGCTCACGCCTTGTCGTGATTGTGCAGCGATCGTGCCAGACCGCAGCAAGCTTAACGATAACGGCGACATCCCTACGGGGTACGAGCACATAGATCTGTATCCCGAGTTTCCGAGTCTTTGTGCGTCCGCCGATGCGGGTTGCCGCCTCTGCGGCTTCATACAACATGAGCTCTCTTCTGAGGCTTTCCTGGACATGGAATTTGGGAGAGTGCCCGCATCTTGGGCATCGCCAAATTCCTCGTGGGACCGTCGAGTAAAAATCAATGTCAAATTCGGCTTCCTGCCATTCTCCCCTGTTTCTCCAGCGGATAACTTTTGTTACCATCTGGAAGGGTCTCCGCCTCAGTACAATGGAGTCGTAACGTCGATGTGGGTTAGTTACGAGCCCGTGGTTGGCACCCTGCGCGGTAAAGACGATGTTCCGTGGGACGGAGCCGATGTTGAGTTCTCCGTTTTTGACTCTCCAGGTTTGCCAACCAACCAATCCCGAGACATGCCTTGCAAGCGTACTTACATCTTGATGTCACCAAGATCTCCTAGCTCCTGCGCCAGAGAAAAAGAGAAGGCTCCCTAGCCCCTCGACTCTATCCGATGAAAATGTTGAGATGATGCGGCGCTGGATTGATGACTGCAAGTCCAACCACAAGGAATGTTTGGGATCTTCTGATCCGTGGGTTCCCACCAGACTCCTAGAGATCATCCACGGGGACGGCGACATTAGTCTCCGCCTCGTTGAGACCGCCAATCCGCCCATACATAAAGAAACTCCGTTCGCCGCCTTGAGCCACATGTGGGGGGATATGAATACGAAACCTCCTCTTCGAACCGTGAGCTCTAACTATGAACAGCTGAAGAAGCTGATACCAGCCAAAAGCCTACCTCGAAATTTCTTAGACACGGCCCTCATATGTGCCCGTCTAGGTATTCGTTATATGTGGATTGACTCGCTATGTATTATCCAAGATTCGGTAGAAGACTGGAGACGCGAGGCCGCGCTGATGCATCTTGTGTACCGGAACGCAGAAGTCACTATCGTAGCTACGTCAGCGACCTCCAGCCATGATGGCTTCCTTCAGCGGGGTATCGATACGATACCGGCTGTGAAAATCGCTTACTCCATCGAGCACCCCGGCGCAACCGTCGCAAATAAGCGAACCAACCAGTATGTGATACTATGTCGCGACAAGAACCCACAGGAGCGGCACCGCATGTTTGCTGTGAGCGGGTCCAGGTGGAATACGCGGGCCTGGACGATGCAGGAACGGAGCCTGTCGACCCGGTCCATCCATTTCTGCCGGAATAGGATTTTCTACGAATGCCGGAATTGTCTGCGCTCCGAGGACAACGAGCCCCCGCAGGAATCGGATCTGATCAATAGCGTCCTCTGGCCTCGAGGCACGACGACTTCTTTCGCCGAACTGTACCAGCACTGGCAGCTTTTCCTGGCAGAGTACTCCCAGCGCAATCTGACCGTTGCCACGGACAAGCTTCCGGCAATCCAGAGTGTTGCTGCGGAGATCACGGCGGTGACTGTGCATGAATACATCCCGTACGCTGGGATGTGGCTGCATAACCTTCGCAGCGAGCTCCTTTGGCATACTACCCCTTTCGGGAACATAAGTCGTCCTCCTCAATGGCGGGCCCCGAGTTGGTCTTGGGCATCTGTGGAGGGCAACCTAGTCTTCTGGCAGCGTTCATTCAGGAACACTAGTTCCTCGCTCCCAGGATCGCTTCTGTATAACCTCGGCAGACATCCGTTTGAAGTATTAGGCACGGACGAGGCCCACCCAGACCCCAGCTCCGAAACGCGTGGCTTCCTCAAAGTCCGGACCTTGGCCAAGCGTATCAGTACAGCACGATTATTGGACAAGATCCCAGGCAAAAGGTCCTTTTTCCCGTACGACCTATTCATGGTCTGTCAGGGTCAAGAAGACAGTAACGAAACAGTGTTTGCCCATGGAAAATTAGATGTCTACAGCGATAAGGACGCCGTTCAAAGCGACGGCGGCTTACTCATGTACTTGCATATAGACGGTGAGGTGCGCGCTACTGGTTTGATCTTACAGAAGGTCTGTAAGGGTGTAGATAATAAAGCTACCGGCGCGGACGTGTGGAGGAGGCTTGGGATCGGAACTCTGTTCGCAGACAGGGCGCGGCCGGCAATCAACGAAGAGGCTTTCTCAGAACATGATCCGCCGCAGACGACCACACTTATCTAGGTACCTACGGTAAGCACTCGATCTCTCACATTTCTCCTAGCCCTCTTTTCCCTTCGAAGCTCAGCGATCTCGTTCTCGGTATCTTCAATCACTCAAAGGAGCAGAAATGATAGCCAGTTTTCCAGGCTTGTTACTGCACCAGGGCGTCCAAACCAAGGGTGTAACGCAACATCCTCATCTATCAAAAACGACTTGGAAAACCCGAATGAGTGAGATGTCTGGGGTGTATCTACAAGCCCCGTTTATGTGAGCAGGAGATATGTTTGCTTCCTAAAGCCTATCATTCAAATGTCAGTACCACAGGCGAGATATCGATTTTCTGGGTATCCCTCAGGGGCAGGTTAAAATTATTCAAGCTACCCGTAAAGGCAAAGAAATACAAGCACCACCCTATTAACATGAAATATCAGGGAATAAATAGTTTCAGTTAAGTGTGCATTCCCATATTAAATTCCCTTGCTTCCTCGTGTAACGAATGCAAACACGCTCGAATAGCAACATTGTTCTCTTTTTCAACACTTTGGACATGATACTATCGACGCATTATCCTTTAATTTCACTGTCTCGATTGAATCTATTATCTACTTCGTAGATTAAACTGAACCGCCCATCCTTGAATTTCCTGCGCATGATCATACTTTTCAATATAAGCACAATGGCAATGTCCCAATATCCCTCTCATACCCTATCCGCATAGCCATCAATCCATAGTATCTCACTTGATCATTCACATTGAACAATAACTCAACCCCCTTTCCATACTGATAATGTTACCGTTCACTTTCCTTCTATTCCCTCTCTACGCACTAGCTGCGACCTCAACTCAAGAGCAGGCTTCAACTCCAACCCTCCATCCAGCCGGGCCCGCTAAGTGGGCCAAAGACTACAACATCATCAGCACAACCCACAAGGATTGTGCCACGCCTATTACCTATAGGTGGAACAGCAGTAATCCGGCCTTCTGGGATAATTGTATGCCTTTGCTAGACCAGTATTCAAAGGAACCTGATTTCGGCGAGTGGACCTGTGAGCGATTTCTCAAGGACAAGACATCCTAAAGAAGATGCAGAGATCCATATTCCTCCGGCTTGAATACCTAGGTACCTATTCTAACCTCAAGTGGCACAGTCGACCGTACAACCGATCCCAAGGACGAGAACGACTGGAATACCGTCTTTGTTAAAGCGGGATGTGCTCTGTTGATTAAGAACACCGCGCCCACGAAGGTTGGAAATCAGGACGTCGCAGACCTGTTAAACGGCTTTTACTACAACAATTACAGTGGAGATACGCTCGAAGAAAGGGGCGTGTTCAACACCTGCAGTAATGATGTGGTCGTGGAGTTCTGGCTTCGAGGGACCTGGAATATGAAATTGGATTGGGATCCTGATTTCATGTGATGAGAAGTGAACCACGTTGGATTATGCCTCAGGCAACCGTGTACCGGTGTATGAAGCTCGGATACTGAGAATTTCCCTTCTTCTTTTCTCAAGTGGTTAGCTGGTTAGAAAATGGTACATTTATACAGCACCTAGTTACTTGTGTCGGCCAAGCCCTCAAATAAACGAGCATCTCACTATATTTGATACAGTAGAACACATCTTGAACTTTTCCGCAGAATATCCTGATTCTATTGAAAGATACTTGTATCATTTCAATTCAGTCCACGAAGACACTGATATTTTTGCAAGTAGAACGTGTGCGTGTGCAACAGCAAAGTATAGGACACTAGTGTCAAGTTCCACCGACTCAGAACCGGGTAAAGGGGAGCCTGTCGGATGTAAGTAATATGTCAAGGGGAAAGTTATTAAATCATGTAAGAATGAGCTTACCATTTTCCTCGAAGAGTAATGTTGACCCAACTAGTCCTCCATTAGTTTCCCGACACACACTCTTGGCTACCTAGGTAGCTAGGGAATCAACTCACGTAACCCCATCATTATCAACCTCCTTCTCAACCTTAGACGAGAAAGCAATAGCGCTCATAATCCCATCGCCAAACTTCTCATTCATAACAGCCTTAAAAGCATATCCGTAGTTCTGCACAATCTCGTACAGCCTGTAGATAAGAGGCTCCACGGGTGGCATCGGTCCAGAGTGGCCCCGGTTAGGGAAACTCGTAATCGAAGATGATTCTAAGGTCTGGATGGGGATTTTGAGTATGTTTGATAGCTTCTCGACATCTTCGTCGGATGCTTGCGCTTGGCCGTAGAAGATAGCGGCGACGGCGACTTCGCTGCGGCCTAGTTGCTTGGCGATTGCTTCGAAGGTGAGGCCTTGGGTTGTCTTGGCCGCGAATAATGTCTGTGAGTATGACGGGAGGCGATCGACAATAGTCGTCTTGAGTACAGATTAGTGTCACTGCATATGTGAAAGTAGGTGGGTACTGACGTCGAGAGTAGCGAGCTTGGACTGAGGAGCCATCTTGACAGTGGATTTCTGGTACTCCTTCTTAATGAAACTAGGTATGATTCAATGCAATTGAGCAGCAAGACCTTGGGACAGATGAACTATTTATGAGCAAAGATGAGGAGTTACAAGAGCTTACTGAGACCCGGTAGCTACGTAATGAATTGCACACTATAAGCAACCCCGCGCAAGCTCTAGTGTAGCTCTAGACGCCGTCTTTACTAACTGGAGCTCGGCACGGGGATAAGCCGGGATCTCGGGGTCTCGTTCAACACATCATCCCGCTTATAATAAATACGCCGACACGGAATTACTGACCGCAGTTCAAACGCCGTCGAGCTTGTTATTGTATCAATCGGAGCCGGGGATGGTTTAGATGGAGGCTGACTAAGTCCGAGGAAAAGGTGATTCTCAATATGGATGTGAGAGGGAATATCATCTAGCAATTCACAGTGTTTTATTGTCATATTAGAGACATCCACACTGAAGAGCTTTACTATTAAGGGGTTAAGACTACGAAATTGTCCTTTTTGTTGCTCTCATTTTCGAGTGCTAAAAAAAGGAGATTTTGAGTGAAAACCCCTTGCACAGGCACGCATGGGGGAGCGCTTCAGCGTCCGAGCAGAAAACCAACGACTGCTTCCTCTGGCTTCCAAAATTGTGAAAGTCCATACATTAAAAGGTATTGCTACCGCTGCTTTAGAAATCTTATTGCATTGTCTTTGTCCTCGATATATTATGAGTCTCTCCATTGAGCAGGGTCATGATATGGAATGTCTTTGTCCCTACCGAAAGCAGCTATGTGATTAAGCAGTGGGGAGTCATAGTCTCGTAGACAATGGCATTTGTGCCAAAGTTATTCTTACTCGCTGCTTTTCAAGGATATCGTAGCTCGTTGACTTGAACCTGTAGGTTTTCTGTGATAGCCACGTTGATTGCGCATTGGAAAGATATTATGACTTCACCGTACCGTATGCTCACCTAATTACCCCTTATATTCAGGAGTATATAATAATAAGGTTGACGTCTTTAGTTCGACCATTCGTACGATATAGACTAGCAGAGGTAAACGAAGTATTCTACGCCGCCAAACAAGCATACCGGCGTACGAAAGATTTCTTCTACCAGAATTCAAGATCGATAGAATACCAGAAAGTTTTAGGGTTCGGAAGTTCTGGAGTAGTAACCCTTTTCTCCGAATATAATAGAGCGAGGCAGCGTGTACGAGATGTGGCCGTCAAGGCACCGACAGACGAAGACGACCCATACTTCCCTGTGGAGATACAATGGATGACAGTGAGTAGGGTTATCTGAATAGCTACCTCCTAAGTAATGTATGCTATAATATTAATAAGCAGGAGTAGGAAACTTTTAATACCGCCGAACATTTTGTACAGGCTCTCTGGTTTTCAGACCAGGTTATAGACAATAGCCTCTACAATGACCCCTATCGCGAAGACGGTTCAGCTCCCTTATTGATAATGGAATATTTCGAGAGGTGCGAATTAAACGAGCTTCTGGTACGGGTGAACGAGACGGTCATAGATAACCAAGGAGTTCCGGATAACGAAAAGAAATTAGAATTCGTACCCAGTAGAGTTTTATGGAGATTGTTCCTCTGTCGTCAGTTAAATGCACCTAAGATCTACGTTCTTCTTTGGGCGTATTTGCTAATAACCTCCTTATTAGTTGTTAGAGCTTGTATAGGGATGGCTTACCCCCCGGAACAGTATTACGATATGCCGGATATGTACAGAGAGGTTATTAGGCCTGGCGAGGCACCTAGACCAATAATTCATTTCGATTTACATCCTTTTAATGGTATTATAAGAGATACGGACGTGGATATCTCCATACTGACTTATATCAGTGCTCATAGATGACCCCTATCTAACGATCGGGGATGCTCAAGAACATGGATATGTCCCACGGTTTAAGGTTGGCTTGGATCGTAATCCCAATGGTGGCGTCCCGTACGCTAACGTTGACTTCAGTTGGGCGACATGGGGCTCATGACGGAGTGGGATGATGGTGTAAGTCCTAAGTTGATTCCACTTTATCTGCGACGTCTTACCTCGTTCGCCATCCCTATTCTTCCTATAATAAGTCTCTGGCGCCTCTTAAATAGTCTAAAGAAGAAATACTGATTTATCCTAATATAATAGTGGGAAGACAATGCGTACAGTACCCAGTAGTCAATACGATGACCTCCCTCTAATATCCTGATCTAGGAAGTTCGCTCAAGCTAATGTTGGAAAGCCAGGATATCAGGCACCGGTAAGATAGATGTCAAAGCAAGAAAAGAAATAAGTATCCAAGATTATTAAGTATTAATTAGGAGCAACGTGACCGATTGAGGGCGGCGCAACCTGGCGCATTTGGACCGCATACCAACATATGGGGCGTGGGACTAGTATGTTCATTTAATATCTTGAGAGAACTTAAGTCTCTAATAAGATAGCGGGAAGGACGCGGCTTGTGTCACTCGAGTTAATACTGACTTTGATGACAGCTCATGTTCAACGCCTTAACACGTTACTTTACCGAGGACGATGAGTGGGAACCAAAAATATGTCCCATAACGATGCCAGATGGCACGGCTAAGAATCTCAATACCTGGGCCCCGTTCTTAGTCGGCATCCAGGTGTACGATGAATTCAGGGTATATCCCATCGAGCTACGCACTCTGATAGCCCGCTGCATGGCCGACGCTCCCGGGGATCGGCCATCACTGGACGAACTTCTTAACATTATCAGTCGGAACATCGCGCAAGGCGACGACAGGGCAATTGCAGCGCAGAGGGATTGGGAAGAAGAGAAAAGAAAAGATCCTACGAAACAGAAGCCTCTTGTGAATGTTAAGACACCGCCTGCTGTTGAGGATAACGACCTCTTGATTAGGTTCTTCCAGGAATATTTCCACGAACCGCCTGTGAGAGAAGACCCTTACAGGGATTTATGGGATAGAGATGACTAGGGTAGGCGACTGTTGGCCACTTCATTGCTCGCCGATGGTTTCGAATAGGTATGGCTACCATAATCTTGTTTCCAACACAAACGATGGTATAGAGTTGAGGGAGGATATTCGTGGTGATGAAGCGTTTTTGGTTCTCATTGTTAGACAACCGCATAAACTGTATGGCTAAATTTGCACGTACCAGTTATAGGCTTTAAAAGCACTTAATGGGCAACCATAGTTCTGTATTAAATAGGTACATATAGCCAGTTAGAATTGAAGCATCATGTATTAAGAGATATTTGACGTTAACTGTTTCTCTCTCTTCGCGGGGGGAAAAGGAGGAAGAAGGGTCTAGTCATGATGTCAATTGCTGTAAAATCAAACAGTGCGGGTGGAATTGCCTTTTAGAGTAGTAGTAGAGCACGGACCATCTAGTCAAGCTCCGTCCTGCGGTAATATCTCCGCTTAGTTTTGCACTAGCCGGAGTTAAGAGGATGACTGCAGGGACTTAGATCTAATCGATAAGATTAATGCGGGGCATTAGTAAGGACCCTTCCTGAAAGCTTTCAAGTAGTACGGGCACTGACGCAATGACTTCTTTGTGGCAGTCAGATAAATGGTACCTACTTCTTAAGTGAAGATCAAGTTTTTATTCTTGAGGCGAAGTGAACTCTCGAATAATCAGAAGCTACGAATGGCTATATAATTAGGAGGAGAACTTTGAAATAACCGGATTAAGTATCTCGCCCTTTTTCCTTTTCTGATCCTAGCTATGACCGGGGAGGTCGAGGCCAATAAGTCGCAAGGCGCGAGTGAAGACCGGTATGGCGACCATCATTCGAGCGCAAGCGACGACGACAGCAACGCAGTTGAGGTATGTCCAGCTCATTATAATACCTAGATAGTCAACGAAATCATAATTCTAAATGTCTGCTTTCTGTATGAGTAGGTCACGTTCGATGATGGAAACCCTTATCGGCGGAAGAGCTCCATGGTTCTTAGCGAGGCGGACTCTCCAAAGTTCCCATCCTCTAAGTCAGCGACTCAGTGTTTGGTCCACCAGTTCCTCGAGGGCCACAGGTATGACAAACCTAAAAGACCTCGTCGAGAGTCTGTAGACCATAAACACGAGGATATCGTGAGCGAGGTTGGCTTGGATGATTACGTCGAGCCAAAGGGAAAGGCTGCTGTTAGTCAAAATGACGTCGCGTCGGCAACCGAAGCAGACAGTGATGCCAGTGCCGATATAGGGGGTGTCGACCAAAAGACTTGGAGAAGGGCTGTTCGGAGAGGCGAAGAATCTGACGTGAATCACATCAACAGTCGGCTTCTCACCAAAAAGCAACTGACCGACATGGCCTGGGGAGTCCGGGAGCTTAGCCGAAGACTGGGGAGCATACGGCTCAAGTTCAAAGCCAGGAGCATCTTCCTTTTGACGAAGGCGTATGACCGCGAACTGATACCAAAGACGAGAGAGGTGGCAAAGTGGTTGCTTAGTCACGATAGAGATGTTCGGTATACCGTCTATGTCGAAGAGAGTTTGGAAGCCAACAATGAATTTGATGCACCTGGATTACTAGAGGAACTCCACCAAGAATATGTCAAGAGCGGTCGGGTAGATGGCGTTAATTGGAAGCTCGCCTTGCAAGCTCGATTACGCTACTGGTCAGAGAGGATGTGCCGCAGGCGGCCACACACGTTCGACTTCGTTATTACCATGGGGGGCGATGGAACGGTCCTCTACGCTAGCTGGCTATTCCAGAGGATAGTGCCCCCTGTTCTCAGCTTTTCACTAGGAAGCCTCGGGTTCCTCACCAAGTTCGACTTTAACGATTACCATGACATTCTCGACACGGCGTTCAGAGAGGGCGTGACCGTCAGCCTGCGCCTACGGTTCGAAGGAACGGTCATGAGGAGCCAGAAGAAACCAAATCAACTATCGCAAAATGAGTACCTGGATGAGAAAGGCACTAAACGCAAGCGAGATTTGATAGAGGAACTCATCGGCGAGGAGCGCGAGGACGAACGCACCCACAGACCAGACCTCACCTTCGAGATTCTCAACGAGATTGTCATAGATAGAGGCCCGAATCCAAGTGAGTCCTACCAGAAACCCTATTCAAAACCAGGAAACTCGTCTGAACTAAATTTGAGTAGCAATGTCCTACACCGAAATATTCGGTGACGACGAGCACTTCACATCCGTACTTGCGGACGGCGTATGCGTGTCAACGCCCACAGGCTCAACTGCCTATAACCTGGCAGCAGGCGGTTCGCTATGCCATCCTGAAAACCCGGTGATGCTCGTGACCTCGATATGCGCGCACACGCTCTCGTTCCGGCCCATTATCCTACCTGACACGATCGTCTTGCGCATAGGAGTTCCGTACAATGCACGCACCAATAGCTGGGCTAGCTTCGACGGCCGCGAACGCATCGAGCTGTTCCCTGGTGATTACGTGACTATCAGCGCTAGTAGATTCCCGTTTGCCAGCGTGCAGCCGCAGGGAAGGCGCAGCGAGGACTGGGTTAAGAGTATTAGTGCTAAGCTCGGCTGGAACACGAGGCAGAAACAGAAGAATGACGGGTATGGCCACTGGAGCAGATAGATGGTGGATCTAGGGAGACGGAAAAGGTTATATTAGGTAGAAGTTGGCTTGGAGTTCGAAAAAGATCAGGGATATTTAGAGGGATCCCATGGCGGTTTAGCTTCTGGATCTGAATCTAGGCCCCTTGAGGGCGTTGGTATTGGATATTAAGTGGCGGTAGCACTGCTCACGATGGATAAGACAGGTACAAGGTAGATTATTATGTCTTCACATATAACGGAGAACTGAAAAGTTAACAATCCTCAATATGATAAGTTGAGACTCATGATAACCTGCCCAGACGCCTAGACTACGTGTAACCCGCCCCTGAGAAAATGCCACGAGCTACACTAGCATCATAAGGGTCTGTGCGATTGACGTCTTTCTCCGCCACTACATAATCCTCGTCGACAGTGACGTTCCAAATTCATTGCCGATTCTTCATTATGCACTACAATGCATAGTATCAACATTCTTGAAAGAGACGGGACCTAATTATTATGCTGCAAGAGGAATACTCAAGTTACTCCCCCCACATCTACTCCTGCCCGCAAAAGCCACCTCACCCATCTACACTCTCTTCTGTACTATGAAGCCTCAATTACCTAAGGCAGCCAAGGCCAATTTCTGTATCATGCACTGTGGGTCCCGGTAATTTGTCGCCGCGTTGCGTCGCGGCAAAGGAATTATTGAGGCTCTTGGCGATCTAGTTTTTCATCTTGGCCCTGTCGCAGCATCTGGTAGGTTGAAACACCCGGCCGTCCATGGGGGTACGTATGCCTTTTCCGCATGCGGAAAATTCGCGCATCGCATCGCATTGTGATTTGCGGTAGTTAGGACAGAGGGTTATTTTGCTGTAAGGGGAGGAGCGAGTCTAGGATAGGGGCTGGTTGGCTAGCTACCACCTATTCAATGAGGGAGACTGGGTGCGCCTCATGTGTGACGCGGCTCGCTCCTACGGGAATCTAATCTACTAATTTTATTGTCAGATGCGTGATTTTGAGTCATGCTGAGCGTTAGTGACACTACTGATATGTATTGTAGCTGTCCTCACGATGTCCAGAATTAGAGGTAATTTGTACAGTCACCATAGTTAAGATTTTTGCGTATGATCTTTTCGTCCAGTCTCGACCCAAGATAAACAGGCCGGTCGTTTTGAATTGTTAATACTACTAACGTAGATTTTATAAGCCCAAGCAATCGCTCCCGCGCCAACGAGATCGTCTTTTGAAAAGCCAAACTGTCGAACACAAGTTGGTAGACAAGACGATATGGCTCCAAGAGAAATTGCCGTAACCAAAACCAGATAAGAAACGTGCCGCGCATATGTGAATCGTCCCAACCATCAGTCCGCTGCCCCCAAAGACTCCCAAATATGGTATCAAAACAGATGATGAAAAATGCCATTATACAGAAAGCAAATAGTGAGTACTAGGTAATAAGGTATTATCGATGTTGTAACCGTTCATATCTTACTCCTACGCCTCATCTATCGCGGCATCGTCATCTTCTGTCGTCTCAATAAATGTCATCGTGAAACCTTGGCTGTCGTCGACGTTTAGGTTGATAGCATCGATAACATCAGAAGAAGAGCTTTGTCGCTTGGTCACTGCTGGGACCTTCGCGACGGGGAGGGACTCGACGGTGCGAGTTTTGAATTCACTAGATGTCTGGATAGCTTTCAGCAGGGCTCTAGTTAGCATGCTATGCAGTAATGAGATAAGAAGTGGAGATAGGTTTTCAACTCACCGGCAGGGACACCTCGCTTGACATACATGTGGGTGACCTTGGTTCGGCGGCGGGGCTGTGCGGAAGACTCGTCACGCTTGGCAGTGGCAGCAGCAGCATTGCCCGCGCCAACAGTACCACCGTTGTTGTCCACAATAATACCGACACCAGCACCACCCTCACCAGTACCAAGCTGGATCAACGGTCCCTTGGTCAAGGCAGCTTCAGCGTATGTAAGGGCGCGGTCAAAGCCAGCCAGATCACGCTTAGCCTTGGGAGACTTAGAGTCACGAGGAGCGATCTCCTTGCCCATGCCCTGGAGACCGGATATTTGAGAAGCTTGCTCTTGTAAGTTGGGGTCTACAGTAGAGGCGGGAGCGGCCGAGGCCTCGGGAGTCGCAGCAGGGGCCTTGGGTGTCTCAGCGGCCGCATTGTTGGTGTTATCAGCAGCTACAACGCCATTTTCACCGACGGTAGTAGCATCGGCGTTAGCATTAGCGTCAGCCGCAGGCACAACGGCGGCATTCTCAGTCGCGCCTCCTGCCGTTCCGGTAGCAGCACTGACTGCGGCACCCTCCAAAGCGTTCATCAAATTCGTTACATCTTGGCCACCTCCAAACGAAATTTCACCATCACCGACTACCCTGTATATTGATTAGACGTCTTGTAGAAGTATATGTCTGCCCAGGCCTATACTTACAATGCGGGGGAGTAGGCGCCAAGGTTGATGTTCAAAGGTAGGGCGTTGACGCTGGCAAGGAAGCCGGCAACGGCAATCATTCGATAACTGACCATCTTGGATACTGTGTCTTGAGATATGATCGTGGAGCTTGTCTTGGCTTCTCGTTGCTTGGGATATAAAAGAGGGGAATAGATATTACAGTAGTATAAAACGACCAGCGGCGACCAGCGGAAGAAGCAAACGACAGAATGGATCTGTTTCAAGGAAAATAAGGGAAGAGACCGGGAAACGAAAAGTTGGGACGATAACTTGAGCACAGCTGAGGATCTCAACTTCACACCTCGGGGCCAACGACGGCCTTCATATACGTCGAACGTCAAGCATCCTAGATTATCGGACATTGCTGGCTATCGAGTCGGGACCTCGAAAGCCAAGTGGCCAAGGCTTGTGAGTGACATGGGAAAGTCATTCTCCTCCGATGCCAAGGTGTTTCTCCTTCAACACCTATGTTAAAAATATCTTCGAGCAAGGTGTTTGGTGTGTCACGTCGGCGGAGGGAATAGACCTCTTCACTGGGCTACTCCAATTATCGCCATTGGGAGCGGAGACCAAACAACGTTATCAGCGCTTGAAACGCACCTGTATGACTAGGGTATGGAGAAACAAATCACGGAAGTAGATTTGACCGTTCCAAGTACGTGACAATGAGGCTCTTGGCTGAACCTGCCAAGTGCCGTAAGTCTGTCAATGCGACGTCTTGGAGATACTGACAGGCAAAATGAGTCTGTGAGAGATGAGTATCAATCCAGGGCGCATCAGTCAGTCTTGAGACCTGCCAAGCGACCAGGGTTACTTCTCCCCACGCCCAATGCTCGCCAAAAGTCCAGATCCCACCAGCTAATTCGCTCATCTTGTGGAATTTGCCGACGATCTAGATAGTTCTTAAGACGCTTTGTCTTAATATTGAAGGCGACTAGTACAGCCAAGTCTTCGAAGACGCGTCCAGTTAATATCAAGTAACATCAGCTCCAGAAAATTTGAAGGGCAGCAACTGGTAGACCCCAGCTTGTATCTTCAGAGATGCATGTGGGTTCAAACGACGACTAAATGAGACTTCGCACCGTCTTTGAGAAAGTACTTTCTCTGTTTCGTCTGTGGGTTGACACCCTCGGATGATGCAATCTAGGAAGCCAGTGATATGATTTGAAGGTAGACGAGTATACATAGAAATGCATACAATGTCAGCCTTTGCAAGTTGTAGATCAAACAAGCCATACCCACTTCTAGAAAGTCAACACTTTGACTACGGGGTGTGTCAGTCAAACTGACAGGCTGGAATGCCAGACAGGTACCCACGTCCTGAGTTGCTATGAATAGTAACAAAGTTTGGATGAAGAAAAGAAGATCAACTCAGAAGCTCGAGAAGAACAAGCTCAGCATTTACCCTGCGGGAAAAGAGATCTTTGGGAATCCGAAGCTTGATTCATACCAAGACGGCCGCCAAGTGAGTTAAGACCGGATCAATCAGGACACTATCCATCCTGTATCGGGTCCGTTGATGAAGCAAAGCCAAGATAGCGGAACCAACTCAGGGACGCTTTTCTTTGCTTGGAGGTATCGGTAGTACCCATTTGTGGCTTTTCCTGTTCTTTTCAAGGCTCAGATAGCCAATTCAGGGCTGCCAATTCTCATGATCTGGGACAGTAAGGACAGCGGAGAAAAAGAGAGAGAGAGAGAGAGTTCCCGCCTTCGTGATGAAGGGAAACTTGCATCTCACAAGTCCACTGCGGGGAAATTGGGGTAAAATTGGGACTCTCACCTCAGCCCCGACACAGTAGCTATCCGCATTTTAAGATGCGGATAGGAGACCATAGGTCAGTCGACCATTGCCCCACAGACCCACTGACCATTACAAGGGTTTTTTGGTAAAGATACTTAACCTGACCCAACCACTGTAAAAGGTTAGTTAACCATTATAAAAATTTAATTAATCCCTTATATAAAACTTACTTAACCATGTCGATTAGCTATTTTTACATTAAGTTTTTATTAAATATTTAAAAAATATTTTATTTATATATTTAATAAATCTTTTTTAAATATATTCTTTTATTTAAATATTAAATTAAATAATATGAAATAACTAATAAATCATTTAACAATTTCTTTAATTTTAATTATAATAATAGAAATATCGATAATATGTAAAAATTTACTATATATTAAGTTAAAATTTACAAAATATTTATATAAATTATAAAATACGAAATATAAAACTTAACTTTATTTATGCCTTAAATAAATATATTATTTAACTTATTAACTTAAATTAATATTTAATAATCTTTTAATAAAAATTTATTAAAAATATAATCTATTATTTAAAATAATACCTTAATAAATAATAAAAATTAACATATTATTATATAATATTTAAAAATTATTAAGTTTTTATTAAATATTTTATAATTAATATTAACTAGAAAGCTATTTATAAATAATTAATTATAATATTAAAAAGATATTATTTATATTAAATAAATATATATTATAATTATTTTCTTTATATATCTTTAAATAAATTTTAAAGATATACTTTATATATATCTTATAAAAATATTTAATAAAGACTTTTAAAAACGTTTATAAAATAATATAAGTTTTATTAAAACTTTTAACATATTTACTAAATCTCTATTAAATATTTAATAAATATTAAAAATTTTATAAATATAATATAATATAAAATAAAAGTTTTTAATAAAATTTAATATAATAATATTATTAAATAATACCCTTTATATGTAATATACATGGAAATATATTAATATTAAAACTTATCTACATTTATATCTTAAAATTTAAAACCATTATTATATGTATATTTAAGATAATAAAGATTTATAAATAAAGGTTATTAAACTTAATTAAATATATAATAAATACTCCTTTATAATAAAAATAATTACTTTTACTTAAATAACTATTAAATATTTTAAAAAGGATAATTTATATCCTTAAACACTTATTAAAGACTTATTAAAAAAATAAAATAACCTTAAATTAGCAAAATGTTATCTAAAAATAAGATAAAAGGAGGAAGATAATATAAATACTCGTTTAATACTTAAATAATATTTATTAAAAACTTATTAAACATTTATATAATATTTTAATGAAAAAGTGTAAATATAGGTAGGTTATCTTAATAACCTTTTAAAATTATATACCCATTTTATAAAAAAAATCTTAATTTAGTTTAAAAAACATTTTCATTTTATTAATAATATTATTTATAAATCACCTCTTACATAATTCTTAAGAAATAAACTAAAACTTAATAAGATAATTAATAAAATAAAGAAATATTATAATATAATAAATATTATAATTTTATATAACCTTAAATATTATAAGTATTAACTAAGTATATTAATTATACTTATTAAATACTTATTAAATATTTTTTTAATAATTTTTTATATTAATTAAAATATAAAATTAATCTATTTTAATTATAATATTATATATTAATAATAAGTTTTATACAATTAAAAAAAATATTCTTAACTATTTTTAACAATTTATAAAATATATATACATCCTTTAAAGCCTTTTAAAAAATAATTAAAAAGCTTAATCCATTAATTAATATAAGTAATTTATAAAATAAAAGAATTTTAAGTATTATTAAATATATTAATAAATCTTTATTAAATACTCCTTAAGATTTTATTAAATATTATAAAAACATTCATAAAAAATAACGCTTTACAATAATTTTTAAAAAAATTTCATAAAAAAACTTTAAATAATATCTATTTATACTTTTTTAATAATGATATAATACGTTAAATCCTCCATTAAAACTAAATTATCCATTTCCTAATAAGCTCATCACGCTTTACTATACGATACAAATAAGAATTAAACCATAAAAATAATCTTAAAAAAGTAAATAATTAATAAAATTTATATAAATACTTAATAAAAACTTTATAAACTAACCATAATAATATATTTAACACTTTCATAACAATAACATTAACCTCATAATCATTATATTTTACATAAAATAAATTAAACTTTTAAAAAAAGCTTAATTTAAATTTATTTAAATAAATATAAACTTTAAACATTTAACCAATCTAAATAAATTTAAAATCATAATAAACATTTATAATTATATAGGAAGAAAAAATAAATATACTCACTTAATACTTATAAAATACTTATAAAATACTTAATTAATATTTATTATCTTTTTAATTAAAATAATCATTTAAGTAATAATTAACTTATAAAACTTAAATATATATTTATTTATATATAAACACTTATTTTCTTATATAAAGTTAACTATTAAATATAAGCTTAAATTAAAACACATTTATAACAAAAATATTATTAATATTATTATCGATTAAAAATAAGCTAACTTTAAAGGTAATACTTAATAAATATTAACCAAAGACTTATCAAATATTAATATCATTTTTAGCTTAAAAATATTACTTATCTTAATACATTAATTTATAACGTCATGGCTAACAATATTATCATAAACATTTTATATATTTTTATTAAATTTACTATAAACATAATATTTAAAAACTATTCAAAAAAGATTATAAGAAACACAATAATTTTATTTACAATATATTTATTTAGTTACTAATAATATAAATATAAGAAAATTATAATAAGATTTATAAAAGATTAATAAATATTTATAAAGTTTTTATCTAACTTTTATTTAATATTAATTTATCTGTTAAATGAGGGATAGCTTTATATTAAAGTCCTTAAATTAATTAATTAAGTAAAATATTAATAAATTTTTAATATTATTTTAAATATTACCTATTACTACTTTAAAATAAATAAAGATAATTAAGACTTTATAAATACTTATATAAATATCATTAAATTATTCCATAAAATAAGTTATTAAGTAAATAGTAAATATTATTTAACCTTTATAATAATTTAAGATAACATTAAATTAAATACTTATTATATTTAATAAAAAGATATTTATAAACGTTTTAATATTTATTACAACTAAATTAATATATTAGTTACGATATGTTAAAAAAGGTTAATAAAAAAGAGAAATATATTTATTAAATCTTTATTAAATACTTAAAAAGCCTTTATTAATTACTTTTAATCATTAAAAAGGCTTAAAAATTTAAGAAAAAAGTTATAACTTACGCTATTAATAATATTTCTAAATCCTCTTTAATAGTTAATGTCTTAATAAATATTTAAAAAATAATTAACATTCCTACTATATTTAAAACGCTTATATCATGTTAAACATAAAATCTAACCTTTAAATCTAAATCTCTTAATTATCAAAAAAAGAGATTATAACAGTAAGTATTCTTCTTTAAGATAATTTTAAATACTTAAAAAATACTTATTAAATAATTAATAATAAAATTAAAAGAAATACAATCTAAAACACATATATTAAAACTAATCATATAAAAGATAAAATATTTACTTAACATAAACATAAGTTATTAATAAGGGAAAGGAAACTTACAATTAAAAAAAAAGGTTAAATTAAATTAAAATTAATAAAATCATCAATAAAAAAAGCAATATTTAAATTAAAAGTAATTAAATTTTAATTTAATAAATTTATATTTAAACTAGCTAAATATGTTAAGGAATTTTAAATAATATTTAATAAAAACTCATTTAATACTTAATAAAAACTTAATAAATAATTACTATCCAAATTTACTATATGCTATTATTTTTTTTCTATTTTTTTATTATTTTTTATTTTTTTTAATATATTAAATTAAATAAATAATTATTAATATTTATAAAAAATAAGTAATTTAAAAATAAATACTTTACTAATACTTATTTATTACTTATTATATATTATTAAAAAGTATTATTAAAAATCATTAAAAAAAAATACTTAAAGAGTCTTTATTTAATACTTATCATAAACTTATTTTTTTCCTTAACTAATTATTATGTTAATATTTTTATTTATTTAATAAATAATTTATCGTAACCTTATTAAGCCATATAAATATTTAATAAATAATTAAAAAATATTTAATTATTATTTAAGAAATTCCTTTATATATTAATAAATATGTTGATGATTACGTTAAAAACATCATTTATAATAATAATATTAATCCTTTTTATATTAACATAAATTACTTAAGTATTTTACTATTACTTAACTTACTTATTATTGTTAAAAACTACTTAACTATTAATGATACGGCAATTCTATTAAATATTTAATAAAAAGGTTAATAAACATTCATTTAAATCCTTATCATCTACATTTAACACCTCCTTAACTAGTTTTTTAAAATAAACCTTAAAATATAACCATAATTAATAATAATACTTTTAAATAATTAAACATTTTATATAAACACTTAATAAAAACTTTAAATAATACTTTATAAATAATCATTTACCTACCTTTTTAATTAACTCATATATCTTATAAACTTTTCTCTTTTAATTTATTATTACCATCATAATATATAAATTTAGTTAATAAATATTAATCAATAAATATTTAATAAGTAAATTTAAAGTATTCACATATAATAATAATTTCTTTCTCCTTTTTATCATAAGCATTATTAAAAGGTCTTTAATCTTAAAGGTATAAAAAAAACAAATATCTAATCAAATAAACGTCTTAACTAATTTAAATTCATCCTTATCAAAAAGATTATATTAATTAATATACTATTTAAACATATTTTAATACTTTAAAATCATTAAATAAACAATTATCAAATAAAATAATAAATATTTACGAAATATTTATAAATAAATCTTTAATAATCTTATATTATTAATCCGTTAGTCTTATTTTTAATTAAAGTGACAAACACATTAATATTATTAATAATCATTTGATGGGATTTAATATAACGCTTTAAATTAACTTAATAATCTTATTTTTTTTATAATATATTATAAGTATAAAATAAACATTTATTAAATATTTAAAAAGTATTTACTATATAATAGCATAATTAAACTAATTAATTAATATTATAATTTAAATTAAAGCAATAAAATATCTTTTTATTTAAGATAATAACTTAACTTTTATCTTATAATAAATAAATACTTATAAATTACTTAAAAAATACTTATAAAAACTTACTTTTATCGTAAAAAAAAGGCAATATTCTAGTTAAATCACATAGCTTATATATTATTTCCATCTTTTTTATCTTAAATAAATACTCATTAAATTATTAATAAATAAAATATATTACTTATAAACTACATTTTATATAATATATTAAATAATATTATTTTAATAAAAAAGTTAAAAAATTATAAATATTTAATAAATAATAAAAATAACCCGTTATAAATATCTTTTTAAAAGAATATTTAATGAATACTTACCTTATAAGCTTATAAAATACATATAAAAATTAAATTAAATTAATAAATCAGTTAAAATAAAAAGATATTTTTATAATCCTCTTAAAGCTTTATTTTTTCTTAAAAAAATAAAATAACTATAACTTTAAAAAATTTAATTAATAATTATATAAAAATATTAATAACTACTTACTAAATACTCATTATAATAACATAATAAGCTAACTTAAGGCAATTATAAGGTAAGCTTTTAAGTGGTTAAGTCAGAAACGTCCTACGCACTAAAAAACCCTTATAATGGTCGGTGGGTCTATAGGGTAATGGTCGACTGACCTAGTTCCCCCCGCATCTTCGGCGTTTTACTCTTTCGAGCCCCGATCAAACAGCAAAAGCATCACCAATTCTGGTCTCGCTCATAGCATTTGGAAGGAGGCCGAAGTCAATCTTGAGCTTCTATGTCAGGCAACCTTGAGGTTGAATTGCAGATGCTACTCGGCCTGGATGCAGCGACAAGCTACGTAAGAGGCGCAAGTGATTGGATACTGATTTGATATCTGACTTGGATAAATGAGGTTACACGCACAAGCAGCCAATCCTTCAACTCCTCTGCTTGCGTATCCATCTCTCGGCGGCTGCCTATCGACAAGGGACCGTAGCGGCAAGCCTCGCGTCTTTTCATTTGCTTTTTCAGCTCGAGATATCCTAGTAGAACAGCGGTATTCTTTCAAATGAATTGCTAATTTCCAGCGTCTTGCTTTCTTTATACACGCCATTGATGAATGCACCAAAATGGCAACTCTAAATCCGTCCATGTCACCTCTCTTTAATGAGAAACGAGATGATGTCTTCCGATCGGGCGTTCGGATACTATCGAGCGAACCAAGCTGGCGCTGGGGCTTCCGCTCCTTGGGTGTTGTGTTTTTAGCCCTTGTATCTGGTATCGGGATCATTAGCCATTTCGGCCACGGCCGCATCCACTACGGCTTTCGCCATCCGGACTCGGGATCCAGAGCACCGTCACAGTATCCCGAAGGTTGGACTGAGTGGTCAGACGTAAGCTATCCTAACGCCGCGGCGAATCCGCGAGAACATCATCATTGTTGACACAGCTATCTTTTTGTGTTTTAGATCACACCTAGCGAGAAACTCGTCTGGCAACCATGCTTCGCTATATATGGTAATGACTTCAAATGTGCTCGATTAACGGTGCCTATGGATTATCACCGGCCATTGAACGAATCAGCGGACAATCCCAAAGTGCACATAGCCCTGGTCTTAAAACCTGGTATCAACCGTACCGAGGATCCGGCTTCCTACTCGGAGTCGCCTCTTCTCCTCAATCCCGGTGGACCTGGGGGTAGTGGAGCGAATTTTGCCCTGATAACTGGTCAAATGCTCCAGACGGCGGTTGGCAAGGATCGCGACATCATAGGATTCGATCCGCGAGGAGTTGGTGCTACTACGCCGAAGGCCGATTGCTTCGCGTCGCCCGCCGACCCTTTCGGGCTGGACGGACGCAATGTCGCCTACATGAACCGGTTGGGCTGGGTCACAGCTGGTCATGAAGTAGGTATTGTCAATTCCAGCAACGTCGCGCTCAGCAAGCTAGACACCAGATCAAGAGCCCTTTCCAAGCTTTGTAAGCGGATAGATGATGCCGAAGGTAACAACAGCATCTTCCGGTACTCCAACACGCCGAATGTTGCTCGGGATATGCTATCCATCGTTGACGCTTGGGACCAGTGGAGATCAGGTAGCAGCACCAAACCCGCCAAGTCCATGCGGAAATCGGAGGCTTCAGATGAACTTTCGGCCGATAACAGAATAGGACCCAGGGAGAGTACCCAGGGGAAGCTTGTTTACTGGGGCTTTTCCTACGGTACTCTCCTCGGGGCCACCTTCGCCTCTATGTTTCCGGACAGAGTTGGTCGACTCATCCTAGACGGTGTTGTCGACGCGGACCACTATGTCGACCGGGTCATGGCAGACGCTATTCTGGACACCGATGCGATATGGGAGAAATTCTTCACTTATTGCGCCGACGGAGGACCGCGGTGTCCGTTATTCCAGCTTGGGGACACGTCCGAGAGCATCAAGAAACGCTTCACTGACATCATGACCTGGCTGGAGAAAGAGCCCGCAATTATCATACCCAAGCAGGCAAATGTGCCCATCTTGGTGACGGCCAGCGACTTCAGGATGATCATATTCTCAGCGTTGTATGCGCCAGTTGCTGCGTTCCCTGCAGTCGCTCTACTTCTTAAAGCTCTTGTGGATGGTCAGCTGAGCAATCACGTTGCTAGCCCAGCACCGACGCTGCTTTGTCACAATTTGACTCTGCCCCAATGGCCAGATGACGCGCAGAAGGTAATCGGATGCAGTGACAAGCGGTACAAGGTAAGGAATTCCAAGCCCTGTAGAGTTTCTTAGGGAGCAGCCCTAACAACAAGCAGCTCAACGATGATCTTGAAAGCCTTCAGAAGCGTTTTGAAGAGATGGCTTCCTATTCTTCCTTTGCGGATGTTGTAAGTAATACCTCGCCTCCACACCTATCTAAGAAGCTCTCTAACTCCATCAGTGGATGGGCGTTGGCTTCAACCTAGGCTGCAACGGGTGGAACATCGAACCAAAAGACCCGCCAATGCGTTGGGACGACCATCCCATTCATAAACCAGAGCCTATCGAGACTAGTTTCCCGGTCTTATTCCTGTCTAACCATCTCGACCCGGTCACACCGCTGCACGCGGCTCTGAAAATGACACGCAAGTTCTCAGGGGCGAGCATCATAGAGCAGAAAGCAGAAGGCCACTGCACCGTATCGTGCATTTCGCTCTGCACTATAGGCCATATCCGAGCATACCTCGACAAGGGTGTCGTACCGCCTGCGCCGAAATACGATTCGGAAGACGAGGGCGAGTGGACGACTTGTGAGTGTTACGAAAGGCCTTGGAAGTCGCTCAATGACTTGGCCACCGTCCCAGACTCGAACGGTGGTACTCGAATAGAAGGGAACAACGACATTTTGAATGGTGAGACAGCTGAAGAGATGGAGATCATGACCGCTTATCGCGGCGTTCGAAACCGTTTCGTCGAGTTCATGGCGTCTCAGCAGCATTTTGAGTACCAGAATCCGCTTAAAGCTGCTTACTTGCAGAACTCGTTGTTCCAGGGCAATGGGCAACACACTTGTGGCAACAAGGTATAAGGGTTAACAAAGTTGGTATCTGCAACAGACTATCAACTGATCTCATATATATATGAATATAAGCGAGCGAGCGAATTTTGAGTTGATATATTCAGGAAAGGATATTCTACTTTAGTCACGAGAATTATATAGGGTACAATGTGTTCTGATAGGGTAGCGCACGATTTCGCCTTTTTCTACGAGGTGATCTGGCAATGTTTCAAATCGGCCTTCCATCGTATCACCGTTGGATAAAGGCCACCACAATGACCTACATTCACTATACAGTAGACATCACCATTAGCAAGGGCATTATAGCTGTGAATGAGAGTTGCTACGCCGCTATGCCGCACTCAATGGACGTTCCTTACGTCAGGAGTCCCGAGTCCTTTAAAATAAAACCTCTGTCTACTCTCCGTAAGCACCGCCTCCGAGTTTCGCCAACAGCGGCAATGATTGACAAGCGCAATTTGCCCCAGCTGTCATTCTCGTACTTCGTCGTCGTTTACCCCAACCTATCAGTATCTGCCAGAAGAGGTCAGCGTTTCAATCGGTGAGATCTGGCGGCACATGACTCCTAGGCGCTTTATTTGCCGGCACTCACGAATCCCCATCCTGTCCCCCAAGTTGCTGACACTGTCTGCACAACGTACCTACCTCCTATCATGTCGCTCTGAGCCATCTTTCCTACAGCACATATACGCATGAGAGGCGCTGATCTACAAGTCTCGTCATCGCAGAGCTTTGCACCGCTGAGGCGCGATAACGCGAGAGGGGGAGGATATCCGGGTCTTTTCGATAGTTCGGTTTTTGTTTTCAAGTGGAAGCGTGGGTACTAGGTAGGTAGGTATAACATATATGTTGGTGCAAGATGCTCTCAAAACTCGAGGCCCTTACATGATTAAGTCTTTGTTGACTCTATCCCCACAAACTACCAGCCTAGGTAGATAGACATGCATGACAAATTATCATTTCTATGGTTTCCGTTTAATCTGATTGGATGAATGAGATATATTCTCGAGGCAAGGAGTGAGATGATATATAAGGTATGCCCTTGCGGCGACGATTCGTATGACATATGAACGTTAATATCCCGTACTTTTCTCACCCCAGAGCCTCGTTAAGACCCAAATCTTCCTCCTTGTCAATTCATTCAACTTTCAAAATAAGTTCACTTTGACTTACCGGAGTTGTGGACTTGAGACTGCTTTCAACCAGCTGTATGACACACTAGTATAGCTTGATATGGATGACAATGTGAGTATGGAAGATGCAATAGCTCACATCCACAACCGGCACAAAGTCACCGGGCCGGAGCTGCAGGAGACGCAGACATTCAAAGCGAGATGTCACTGCGGGAACATACAGTTCTCAGTCACGCTCGCAACTTCGATCCTGCCCCTGAACGCGGGGATCTGCGCATGTACGATGTGCAGGTACTCGCACGGCACTTTCGGCGCTTACCATGCCACGCTACCGCCAGGCGTGACGCCGGAATGGACCAACAACTCCATCAACCTAAGCGTGTACAAGACGCCCGGCGGCGGCGCCGGCGGACACGGACAGCGCCTCTTCTGTTCATTGTGCGGTGCGCACAACGGGCACTTCGAGCCGTGGATTTCGCAGTGGATCATAGACATCTCGCTGTTCGACGGACCAGTCTTCTGGAAATACGTGGCCTTTGGCTTCCCCAAGTCCAACGGCGACGGAGGCATCTTGTCCTGGCTCCCGAGCGTCGGGGGTAAGGAGATGATACAAGTGAGCCCGGACCACGATTCCGCGCCCGAATACGAAGTCCAGGTTGGGAAGAACGGCGAGGAGAGGCTGCGCGCGGAGTGCTTGTGCGGCGGCGTCTCGTTTACCATCCCGAGGCCCTCGGATGAGGTTAGGAAAGACGAGTACTTGAGCAAGTACATCTCGCCGAGCGATCCGCGTAAGTGGAAGGCGTTACTCGATTTCTGCCGAGACTGTCGGCTAGTCTCGAGCGTGAACGGTATGCCGTGGGTCTTGGTCCCCCGGGCCGTGCTAGAGCCGGAGGTCCCGTCGGATTTGCGCATCGGGACGATGAAAACTTACGAGTCATCGGACAAGGGCATCAGAGCATTTTGTGGGAAGTGCGGCGCGACAGTTTTCGGAAAGGCCAAGGCCAGAAGCCCGTCAGAGCGGCAAGAGGTCATCAATGTCGCGGTGGGTATCCTGAGAGCGCCGGAGGGTGCCAAGGCGGAGAATTGGGTCACCTGGAGAGCGGGCAAGCCGACGTGGGCCGAGGACGCGATGAAGTATGACCCTGAGTTTGTGGGTGCTGTCGTGGAAGGCCAGAAGAAGTGGTCGCTGGAGAAGTACGGAGAGGCCCCGGACTTCGATTGTTTGTAGGAGCATTGCTGAAGTTTCGATCCAATAAGGCCATGTCCTCTGTACAGTGTGTAGGCTTAACAACTAGTATGCTGGAGTCCTGTGGCTCTGTCAGGTGTATCATAAAGTCAACGGTCAGTCTATTTTCAGAACAGGTACCTTGGTATGGATACTATTAATTAACAATTCAATTTCGGCTTTCTCACAGACATTGTTGGCTTCACCTTGAAGTTGGGCAGTTATGTGTAATGAGGTAGTGTGTATATGTAACTGTAAGCACAGAGGTCCTTTTGAAGCTGCGGGGTCCAAAATCGCATTGTCCAATCATGTCGGGCTATAGGTATTTTCCAAGTGCGTCGCTGCTTGCAACTAAACTCCGCCGTGAGGGGAGCTGAAAGTATCCAGTACTTTAAATGTGGACCTGAGACCTCTTGTTCTAGCCCTGATCAGGTCCCCTTATCGAGTACAGATACTCCACCAAGTGACGGCTCGATAAAGACTGTGCGGGTCTGTATGGCCAATCAACACGCCACCGTGAACTTCCAATTAAATTTTTCTATCTGTCGGGAGCTTTTTTTGATATCTGATATCCATACCACAGGTTTCTTCCATCTCTTCAACGTTCATCACCAGTCCCTTCCTTCCGTCTCAATTGGTTTCTTATTGTCGGTTATAGGGTTTAATCAAGATGTCGGCGTTTTCGCGAACGTTGGCGCCGTTTCTTCGCGCCTCCCGTCACTCTCTCAGATCTGGCAGCGCCGCCAATCCGTTACAATTTGCTGTGCGACAGCAAAATGTGGCAGCAGCCCTCAACATCACACGGTCATATGCTGTTTTCGAGAGAACGAAGCCTCACGTAAACATCGGTACTATTGGTCACGTCGATCACGGCAAGGTACGTTGTACATATACGATATACGGATCACGCGAGCCCCAAAAGCCCTTTGTGAAGCTAACCAGTTACCTCTAATTTAGACCACTCTATCTGCTGCCATCACGAAGAGACAGTCCGAGAAGGGGCTGGCAAATTTCCTCGATTATGGTTCTATCGATAAGGCCCCTGAAGAGAGGAAGCGTGGTATTACCATTTCTACCGCACACATCGAGTATTCGACAGAGAACCGACACTACTCCCACGTCGACTGTCCCGGTCACGCCGATTACATCAAGAACATGATTACTGGTGCCGCCAACATGGATGGCGCTATTATCGTGGTTGCAGCTTCCGATGGTCAGATGCCCCAGACCAGAGAGCATCTCCTCCTCGCCCGTCAAGTCGGTGTTCAGAAGATCGTTGTTTTCGTCAACAAGATTGATGCCATTGAGGACCCTGAAATGTTGGAACTAGTCGAGATGGAAATGCGTGAACTGCTCAACCACTACGGCTTCGAAGGTGACGAGACCCCTGTCGTTATGGGTTCTGCCCTGATGGCCTTGGAAGGAAAGCGGGACGATATCGGTAACCAAAAGATTGACGAGCTGATGAAGGCCGTCGACGAGTGGATCCCTACCCCCCAGCGTGACCTCGACAAGCCCTTCTTGATGTCCGTTGAGGATGTTTTCTCCATTGCTGGTCGTGGAACCGTCGCCTCCGGCCGTGTTGAGCGAGGTACCCTCAAGAGGGATCAGGATGTCGAGTTGATCGGTAAGGGAACTGAGGTCATTAAGACTAAGGTCACCGATATCGAGACTTTCAAGAAGTCCTGTGACGAGTCCCGTGCTGGTGACAACTCGGGTCTCCTTTTGCGAGGTGTCCGACGAGAGGATATTAAGCGAGGTATGGTCATCGTCAAGCCTGGCAGCGTCAAGGCCCACACCAAGTTCATGGTCTCCCTATACGTTTTGACCAAGGAGGAGGGTGGCCGACACACCCCCTTTGTTGAGAACTACCGACCCCAGATGTTCCTCCGAACAGCTGACGAGGCCTGCGCACTTCACTTCCCTGACGACGCCCCGGACAAGTCCAGAGCCGTCATGCCCGGTGACAACGTCGAAATGGTCGCCACCCTGCACCACCCCATTGCCGCCGAGGCGGGTCAGCAAATCAACATCCGTGAGGGTGGCCGAACCGTCGCAACCGGTATCATTACACGCATCATTCAATAAAGTTGTCCACGGACTATTTAGGGCTGGTCCACGTTTGCAAGGGGGTTAGAACGGGCTTTTCCGGCTCTGCTTATGATAGCCGGCATGGGGGAAATTGGCGTTAATCCTCTTGTGTATAAGGGAATTCGGATTATGTATTATATTTTGAGCCCATGTACACTTCGCATAACCCCGTGGCTCGTCTACTCTCCCCTCTAACGCATGTTTCACGTAATCTACTAGAGCATGATGAATGATAAAAACGTTAAAACTATGATTTATGAGTTCCAACTCTGTCCAATGCGCATTTTTCATGCTAAGCAAACTCGCAAGCCTACCTTGTCTATTGACCTTGTGCTTAGTGTACCCCTTTAATGAGAACTTATTCCCGAGGTAACTGTAGCAGAATAACTATCCACATCCAAATGGCTTGTACGTAAGAATGCTGCCCAATCATAATATCTATTCTTAGAAGAGCACTAGTCATGGTGGATTGTCATGAGCTTCTTACTACAACGCCAATGAGTAGTATTGAGATCCATGCTTGTCTCGCAGTCAAAGAGAGTATATCCTCGTGCCAGTTCAAGGAGTAGATTTACATATTAGAGTCGTCTCAGACCTCCAAACGGCGAGCTGGTGTATGGAATCCATTGAAGATGATTTGTTGATCCTCGAAGCTTGCCAAAGGTCTTCGGTCCACCTGTCAATGTTTACCAGTCAGCTTCTCCCACTTTAGCGTGACGGCTACTTATGTAATGAGGGTCCAATAGTCCACATCGTCGATTCCGTAGTGCCCCAGCTGATGGATTTTTCATAAGGTACCAGATCATAGCTTGGATACTGATAACCGGGAATAACGAATCCTTTGTTGGTCATATCCGTAAACCATATCATATCCAGCAAGGCCGCCGTCGATTCTCTCTGTGATATTATCATTGCAGGGGGAATATCATTGACGATGTAATGCTTCCCACGCTAATCATACTAGACTAATATTTTCATCGGAGTAATGATGCCCAACGAGTTTCAAATCAGCGAAAGTAAACCATCATGCCTCTGTCTATTGATAACTGTCCCTCTAAAGCCGAGGGTATAACGCAGTGGCTCCTTGTGGCCGATCCAGCTAAACTGATTCAGGCTTTGGATCCGCTCGGACCAGGCCAAGCCCACGCTGACAAGCTTCGGCTCGTCGATGAGTAGCATGGCCGAGACGCGAATCTCGCGTCGTCGCCTCTTCATTGTTTCTTTCCTGGATCCCTAGTCGAATGCCCAAAGCCATGCCGTCTTGAGCTGTGTGACGTTAAGGGTTCACACAGAGATATTTGTCCTTCATGAACCGACGTAACCCGAGCTAACTTGCACGAAGACGCAATTGGCCGTGTCTAGAATGACATAGCGCCTCAAGCAGATAAGGAGTATGAGGTCATCGTTCTATCGCGAATATTCCTTCCAGCTTTTCACGCCTTGGCAACCCGATGTCGCTGTCGAAGGAAAGAGGCATTTTGAAATTGCCAAGACTTCCTAACATGACAGGAGAACGTCAGGAGAACGCACAGGTCACAGAAAGATCAGCTTAGGGCATCCAGACGAGGAAGTCGTTGTCCGTCACCCTACGATCAAGGGGCCCACCAGAAAGGACGCTTGGCGCACTGGTCCAACCCGTTGTCGATAAGATACGGTTTCCCTAGCAAAATTCCAAAAACTACTCCAAAAACAATCGACCAAATCGATGGTACATACTTGCGATGAAGTTAATGAAGCTGCAATCCTTTAGATATCAGCATTATGCACGTCCATATTAATAATAGTCATATTATACATCTCCTTTCGGGTCGTAAAAAAGGAACAACTCGTGAAAATGAAACATTAATTAACAAACCAGGCTTTGTCGATTGCATTTACTGGTTTCCGTTCCTTCGGGACTTACCGGATTAGGTAAGTAACGTAATGAATTTTCTGGTTGTGTGGGCCCGTAGCTTAAAGCTGTAAGAGTGGGCCCCCTGAAGGTTGCGGCTCGAGGATCCATCGTCGAATCAGTGATTCAACTCTTACAACACCACCTAATCTCCTTCTCTTCTAGTCTCCTCATCATGACGAGCTTTCTTCAGATCTCCAACTGCCGGAGTACACCATCTTGCAGATCATGATTGTAACCTTTTCCTTTGATGGTTCTCAATCGACCTCAGACTGCTCTCAATGCTGTCGAGATGCAATGATCCGGACCTCGAATTCGAGCCGTGTGGCCCCGAATTCACGGTCCCGGCCCTGTGGGTCTCTTTTCAACACCGAGATTCGCCGAGTCATCTCCCCTAAAATATCTACCTGACTCGTCCGCCCATGAAAATTCATGTAATTAAGCCCTACAGATTTTCCAGCTTTGCCATATCAACTGTCAACGGACCTATCTCGTCTCACATAATAATGGGGATATACTCGAACAAGAAGTCACGGCGATTCCGCCATCGGCATCCCTCCAGTACCTTCTCGACATCTAAAACACTCCCACTTAGTCGTATTGGCCAATGAGATTCCTTACCATATCGGCTTGTTAGCCGAACGCAAATGGGCTAGAGCCTCAAGGATGTTTTCCTCGACCATATATAAAGGATGGATCCCGCCCCCCTCAGGCGTTTGGCTGAGGTCCATTCCCATCCTAATCTGTATGTAACTCCCATGAGAGGTGTTTACTTCTAACAACCCTCAAGGATATAATAATAATTTAATCAATATGGATTCTTACGAACTGCCCCTGATGGAAGGGCCTTCCGTCAACCCCAATCAGGCCCAAGTACAGTACGGACCAATCGTCCCTGGTTCAGTAGCTCGCCGTCCTACAAATCCCATATCCCGCAGTGCTACAAAGGAGACAGTTCGAGATCCGAACTTGGATGTGAACTTACCGTACCGAACACTATCCGGCGATGCCAACCTTTCCGAATATACCACCGAAACAGCAGCTGGAGAGATACCCGGGCCTATAGAACCCCATGGCGAGCAGCGCTACAAGCTCGTCACTTTCCTTCCGAACGACCCTGAAAATCCAAAGAACTGGTCCAAGGGGTATAAATGGTATTGTACCATGGTCGTCGCTATTACCTGTTTCGTCGTGGCCTTCGCGTCCAGTGTTGTCACAGCTGATATTCCTGGCGTGTCCGATGAGTTCAACGTCAGCGAAGAGGTCGCGTTGCTGACCATCACTTTGTTCGTCGTGGGATTCGGTGTTGGTACGTAATGTCCTATTACAAACTCATGAAGGAGAAAAGAGGCTAACTTCTGAAAAGGACCAATGATATTCGCTCCGCTGTCCGAAGTCTACGGAAGACGTATCATCTACGGCACGACACTACTAGTCGCCGTGGTCTTCATTATCCCCGGTGCCGTTGCGAAGAACATTGGTACCCTCCTGGTCGCTCGAGCTATTGACGGTATCGCTTTCTCTGCCCCTATGACCCTCGTCGGTGGTACCTTGGCCGATCTATGGAGGTCTGAAGAGAGAGGTATTCCAATGGCTGCTTTCTCGGCTGCTCCTTTTGTTGGTCCTGCTAGTATGTGCTTGTCCCAACCATTAAGCTTGTCTTAGGACACTCAATTACTAACACAATATTACAGTCGGTCCTCTCGTTGGTGGTTTCTTATCCGACGCCGCCGGCTGGCGGTGGTTGTATTGGATTCATTTAATTCTAGCCTTCGTCGTCTGGGTTTTGATCACATTCACCGTCCCCGAGACTTACGCGCCTACGATCCTGGCAAAGCGAGCTAAGA
Source organism: Hypoxylon sp. FL0890 (assembly GCA_022497025.1). Lineage (NCBI taxonomy): Eukaryota > Fungi > Ascomycota > Sordariomycetes > Xylariales > Hypoxylaceae > Hypoxylon > Hypoxylon sp. FL0890. Next base: position 99,006 of record MU386582.1, on the reverse strand, counting down.
AGATGCGCCAAGAGACCGGCAAAAGCGAGTATGTTACGGAAGAAGATATCGACAAGAGACCTTTCGGCGAAAGAATGCGCATCTTCTTGATTCGACCATTCCAACTCCTCTTCACCGAGCTTATCGTCTTCTTGATCAGTATTTACATGTCTGTCCTTTACGGTTTACTATATATGTTTTTCATTGCTTTCCCTATCATTTTTCAGGAAGGCAAGGGATACTCTGCCGGTATCACCGGTCTTATGTTGTAAGTGGAAATATCCCCCAATAATATCTTTAAAACAGTCACTAACTAACGTATCACAGTATTCCTTTGGCAGTCGGTGTCGTCTCGTCCGCTTTCTGCTCTCCCTTGGTTAACAAGCACTACCGAAAACTCATCGCGAAGCACAAAGGTCTTCCCCCGCCAGAGCTTCGTCTCATTCCCATGATGTTGTCTTGCTGGTTCATCCCTATCGGTCTGTTCATTTTCGCCTGGACATCGTACCCACGCCTAATCTGGGTTGGACCCGCTCTCGGTGGCTTCCCCATCGGCTTCGGCTTTATCTTCCTCTACAACAGCGCCAATAACTACCTAGTCGACGCCTACCAACACCAGGCCGCGTCCGCACTGGCAGCTAAGACTTGTATTCGATCATTCTGGGGTGCGGGTGTGGTGCTGTTCACCGTACAAATGTACGCTCGTCTAGGCTACGAGTGGGCTGGTACAGTCCTGGCATTTATCAGTCTGGCCTGCTGCGCTATTCCTTTCTTGTTCTGGACCTACGGCGAGAAGATCCGACAGAGGAGCAAGTACGCTTATAGCGGCGAGGAGGACGAGAAGATTGAAAACGCTAACGAGGGTCTTGGACCCGTCGTCAGGGAGGACGATGAAGAGGACCAGGATTTAAGGCGCGCGAGGAGCTACGTTAGCAATCCTTGAACACGGCAAGGGTTTTCTCTCAGAATTAATCGGCTACAATATAGAGAGAGAGAGATGGGATCTCTCAATCGGGGGCATTCAGCATCCGGTGGGGGTTCGCTGCGCAATGGTGCGGGCGTCGTATCGTGCTGGCCACATAGAGGAGAGTGGCATGGTACGGGTTGAGCCTGGGTACAAGCCAGGTGCTGGGCATTGGTCGGCGTTCCGGGGATCGTCGAATTCTAGAAGGGGAAAGGCAAGGCGCTCTTGGGTGAAAGGAGCATTGTCTTAATAATAGAGGGTGTCTACATGTACTTGTTTATATGGGATACCTTGGACGCATCTAGTCATATTAGACTGGACAGACGCCTTATAGATGGCATTGCATAGCATACAATTTAATAGTGTAATAATAAAAGTGTTTAAACATGCATTGACGTTGACGTTATATAATGGTGAAGACTGCTCCCGAAAATAATGTATCATGTCTGGAATCAACACTGAAAAATAATCTACCAGCCTTATGCGAACGCCCACGTATTCCCACCAAAACTCACAGACTTCGCAAGGCCATTAAAACTCCTTTTAAAACTCCAGTAAAATTCGAAAAATTACAATTCTTTCTTAGTATAGTAGAATTTAGATGATATTTCATTTAGATATTTAAAACACCTAAGATTAGAAGCAAGATTCGCGAAATGGTATCTCGATAAATTTACCATACGCACAACTCCAAGAAAAGGACACACTTTTAGGTGGGAAGTAACTTACCCTTATAAAGCCCGTAAACCTGGTTTAAATCTACAACGAAATAGCGATAATATGGTAGGTATTCTAAGTAATTCTTTATGTTTTACAATAAAGAGTAAATTTTTAATGATTTTCCTTGGGTTTACAGAAGCCTGATGAAAATGGACAGTTTTGGTGAGAGAATAGTGGGTGTCCGCATGGCTGGTAGATCACTGTGCCTTGTAATAGCGCATTAACGGCCTCTATTGAAAGGCAAGTTAAGTCTCATGTATTTGTATTTTTATTCATTCTACCGATCTAGTCCGTAGTCTCTTTTACATGTAGTCACTCCAGACTCCTCTATACTACTTCTCTAAAACCCCCATCTCTCAACCCACAGCTTGACCCAGTCCGTATTCACAGGCTTCAGGGCCCGTGCCGTCGGACTCGCTCTAAGGGTGTTGTCAACCTTCCAGGTGTAGTCATCTTCTCCAGCCGCTTCACCAGCACCGTTAGCAGCACCGTTAGCAGTACCATTGCCATTCGTAGCCTTGACCTTGCCGTTTACGCCCTTGTGCGGGACAAGCGACTTGTAGAAACCGAGCAACTTGACAGCGGGGTTATCCTCCGCAGACGTCTTGCGTGCGGCAGGCTCATTGCTGCTTTTCTCCAGCGCATCGATCCAGTCCTCAAACGACGTCTCCGTGTTCGCGATGCCCTTCTCCTTTAGTGCTGGGAGCAGATCCGCGAAAGTGACGGGTGTCGGGTTGACCAGGTTATACACTCTAGCCCCCTTTGCACCCTTCCCTTTCCCATTCGTAATACCGTTGACAACACCATCGTCGTTATCGTTGTAATTAACATCATCCACAACCTCCAGTATAATCTTCGCCAGCTCATCAACCGGCACCCACTCAACCCGACTACTAGTCCCCAAGCTCGTCGGCAGCTTACCGAGGAACTTCGCGCTACGCACCAAGCTAGGGAACCACTCCCACTTATTCCACGTCCCGCCCAACTCAACCGGCCCGCCAACCTGTCCCACGCGCAGCACCGCAGCCTTCCGTCCCGTGGCTTTGACGTAGGAATCCAGCATCCGCTCGCCGACGTACTTACTCCGCGCATACCCCTGCTTCAACACCAACTCGCCCGGGTCTTTCAATACCTCCTCGGGCACATTGACCTGTGCGCCCATCGCCGCAGAAATACTCGATACGAAGAATAGCGCCGGCTTCCGGTAGCCGTTATACGCGATCTCGAGCAGACTCGCCAGCCCGGCAATCGAGGGCTCGAAGCTTTTCAGCGGGAGCAGGAAGTTCACGGGCCATGCGTTGTGTAGGATCGCTGTGGTCTCGTTGAGTAGGGTGTCGTAGTCTTGTGTCGAGAGCCCTAGGTGCGGGGCCCCGAAGTCGGGGACTGTGAGGAAGACCACGCGCCCGGAGGCTTCGTCGGCGGGGGGCAGACCGCGGGATTTGAGTGCTGCGGCTTGTTTGGTGGAGGCGTCGGGGGCGCGGTTCAGACAGAAGATGCGGCGGATGCGGGTTTCGGGGAGGGCTTGGAGAGCCGCGAGGAGGTAGGTGCCGATGGAGCCAGTTGTGCCGGTTAGGATGATGGATTGAGGCGTCCGTGGGTGCCGCACGTAGGGGATGTATTTGTTGAGCATGTCGTGGACGCCGCCGTCGGGCCCTTCTGCTTCGTCATTGTTGTTGTTGCCCGTGAGGTATGCGGATAGGGTGGCGGCTAGTGTGTGTGCGGTCGTGGAGCTGTACATTAGGCTGATGTTGATGCCGCGCAGGGCTTCCTCTGGAATACCGTAGTTGCGCAAGGCGGCTTTGAGGCGGGATATGGTGATTGTGACACCGTTTGAATCCAAGCCGCGCGCGAAGACGTCGGTGTCGGCGTCGATTTCTTGTGAATCGAGGGCCTGCTGGAACAACTGCGTGAGGGAATGCGCCAGGTCCTCCGCGGACAACGATTTAATCGGATCCAAGTCATTAACCATAACTCCGCTCTCCATCCTCTCATACAGCGCATCGATCTCCCCTTCATACGCCTGCAGCGTAAGCTGTCGCTGGATAGTCCCCTTCCCCGCGCGCAGGAACGGTTTGTCCCTCGTCGTGAACAAGATCAGCTCGCGGGGGATCTGGCCGAACTTAGGCGCCGTCTTGTTCGCCTCATTGATCTTAGGCCAGAGCTTCTCCAGCGCCGCATGTCTCTCTTGATCGGTTTCAGGGGTCAAGTGCTCCTGAAGTTCAAGCAGCAGGCACAATCGGAAACGGTGCGAGCCGCCCATAATGACACCCTTGACGTCGGGGTGCGACGACACGACGGCCTCGAAGTCGGTCGGATCCATCTTGTACCCGTTCGCCATCGCAATCCAATTATCCGTGCGACCGCGGAAGCGCCACCAGCCGGGCTGCCCCGGCACGGGCGCGAAGAGGTCCTTGGTGCGGTATTCGTCCTTCAGGTCGGGGTACGACCTAAAGTACGAGTACAAGCGGTCGATAACCTCCGTCTTGGGGAACACGAGCTCGTACAGCCCGGGGAACACTTCTTCCATCTTCTGCCCGACGTCGACGAAGCGCAGCGCATCCCAGTTTTCCGAGGTGGTCCCGTACTCCTGGTGGATGAGCGCGCCCTCGGTGGTGCCCATGAGACTGTACAGGTGCGGCGTTATTTTGGCCAACCGCTCGCCGAGGACCGGGTTGATGGGTCCGCCGAAGTACCCCACGTGCTTGAGGCGGGAGAGGACCTCCAGCCCCGGCTCATAGTTGAGCATGTTCTCGATGGGTACGGCGGGTGAGATCATGCTGTTGGCGCCGGTCTGGTTGATGGCCGCGGTTATGTTGGCCGGGGTGGGTGGTGCGTCCGGGTGCAGCACGATGGCTGTCATTTCGGAATGCAGCGCAACCGAACTTATGAAATTGGCGCCGGCCTGAATGTTTGGTTAGGATACGGTTTGCCTTTTTAGAGGGACGTGTGTTTGTGAGACGAAAACTTACATGGGACAGGGTGCCCATGACGAGCACATCGTGGTTAGCGAGGGTGCTGCATGTGTTATTTTCCACGAAACCACCACCGGGGAGAACTCCTTTCTCTAGCGGCGAGAACAGGTTTTCAAAATGCTCATGTGTCCACCAGATTGGCTTTGGATGACCTGTTACGTGTCAGTATAACTTCTCAGACCGTTCAAGTTTTACGCAAGTGAGTGAGCTAGTCTAATCTTGGAAGGAGAATCGTGGGGGTTAAAGGGGGCCATTTCGAGATTTTGGGCTCATAGAATAAGATAAAAAAATTAGATGAAGTCTAACCTGAAGTTCCAGATGTGTGTAAACCCATAAATCGCTTCTTCTTGACTTCATCGTAAGTTTTATCGAAGGGGTAATCAGGGACAGGTTCAGGATCTAGGAGCTCATTGAGCGACAGACCCGGCATGGCTGTCACGGTCGGGCTAGCCCTTTCGATGAGTTCTGCGAGGGTTCCCGAAGACTCAGGCCCGTAGAACATGTGCTTGACACCGACAGTTTCGAACAACCGGAGGTTGGCAGATACCCGGTTGCTCAGGGACGGGAACACCGCCGCCTTGCCGATTTTCATGGCAGCTATCTCAAATATGTTGTACCGAGGATCGTTTTGCCCCATCCATATGAAGGTCTCCTCACCCGCGGGGAGGTGTTTGGTGAGGAACCAGGCTGCCCTGTTGACGGCATTGTCGAGACGGGCGAATGTTACTTCGATAGTGTCACGATCTGGATGAACAATTTTGAAAACGGGGCGTTTTTCGTTGATCCTCTTCTTTATAACATGAGGAATCAGTTCGTGGAAGCCAGCCATGGTTTGCGATATGAGATGAAGATCTAGGTGACGATAAGAGCTGGGACTGTTGGCTGCAAAGGTCCATGACTCTCGGTAGAGGATCGCGACATGTTTGGTAGTTATATACCTCACAAAGCCAGTAGAGCTCCATTTTCTTTAGTCGAATCCTCGGAAGAAGTACTCTTTGTTTGTAACTCGTGCCACTCTTTCAAATTCTTAAAAGCTACATCAGCAAGGGCATGGTTCCTTCGGCTACCGAACAGGGGTAAGCTGCATGTCATTGCCCTTTATCCTCACTACAAATCATGTACCTGTATAGAACTGGGGCATTGGTTGTATGCGACATGGTAATTGTTAGGTGAACATGCCCCAGCGACTGCGCGGGATTGCTGGTGGCCCTGGATATTAACGCCGAGCGATCTCCCGACCTTGGCTATACCCGGAATGGTCTTAAAGGGCCAATCGGATTCGAGTCAGCCAACGAGTCAGAGCACGTCAGCCAGTAATAATCAAGGCCTATTTGGGTAGCATATACCTAATATGAACGACACCGTTGCGGCTGAGTGCAACATAGATCTGTAATGCAGAAGTAGTGAAACAATGCGTGGATAATGAAACATAAAGGAAATAAACCGGGAATAAAAGGCTACGACTAATGATAATGGGAATAACACTGGAAATAAAACCTGAGCGCGGATTCATCGGCTTCCAGGTCAACGCGCCATCGTCATTGGAAATAACTACTACTTTACCATGCAGAGGGAGGAATTCGCGATGGAAGGGCGCCCAAGTGGAAATTCGGTCAAGAGGACTCGTCCAATGGAACTACAGGGTTCGAATCGGCTTAACCCCTGAAGCGGAGCTTCGAACCCGCAGTCAAAGCTTTACGACGATCTTCCACCTTCAAACGGAAGGACTAGGTTGATAAGCGGCGTTGAAGATGCAGATTCCACTGCATTCGATAGCAACAGAATACGATGGGTCACTTGTCTCCATGCCAGAAGTTTCTTCCCGCCCTTTATTCCCGTCAGATGGAGTATACATAGGATGTCCCGATACGACTATAGACACATCATGAGCTTTGGAAAACGCCAACGAAGTGTCCGATATAGGACCTACGGACACTATTACTCTCTTCCAATGCTCCGTCTGAAGTCGTAATGACAAATCTAATCGTGAGAGACACGGAGTCTTCATCCAGATGGAATCGGAAATCCTGCGGAAATAGTCACAATTCATACGGTGCGGTAGCAGCGGATATTCATCATCGAATTCTCGTAAGCATTGTCGTGGTGGTCTAGTTGTCTAGTCGAACTGAAGAGCCATCTCGCTCATTCTTCCTCCCCACACACACAAGCCCGTACCGATGCCTCAAGGGAAATGCAGAACCATGTTCCTAATCAAACCCAACTCCATTTGCGCAATCGCGACGACGATTCCTTGGCGAGAGATATCGTGGTAGGAAAAAGTGACAATCCGAAAGGGTGCATTTATCGGTGCTAGAAATGACGTGTTAGTTTCCCAGTTGTTCCAGTTCGCGTTTCGGCTTTATCGTCGCTGTGATTCGTACCTTGACAAAGCCAATGTCGGCAGACTTCTCACGGAAGCATTGACGGCAGATGTTGAGGCCGTACTTGCGGATCAGACCGGCCTTGTGGGTGCAGACTCGGCTGTAGAAATCATATCGCGTTAGCCATACCCATTCCTCATTCCTAAAGAACCTCTCAGATTATCGAGACATACCAGCCGCGAGAGCCCTTGCCGTACGTTCGCGGGCGCGAGTTCCAGACAGATTCGTGAGACATCTTGACGTGTGCGGTGTTGCGATATTGACTATCACGAAGCGTTCGGGTTGCGTTGTGGTTGCTGGAAGACTGCTTTTGAGAAAAGTTTCGCGAGATTTTGGAGGATTATCGAAGTTGAGTGGGTGGAAATTGTGTGTGGCTCGGATCAGGGTTGCAGGGGTGGGGGGAGAAAATACAGGTACGTACATGGATTGAATGGCCCCGAAGAATTAGCGCCTTAGAAACTGAGAAGGCTTTGACCATTGATTTTTGAGTTGTGGCTGTGACCAAGGTGCAAAGTGTAACGCCACAAATATCTTATCGATAGACAGGTTTGATTTTACTAAGGGTCTAATTCTAAAGAGCTATGATGCTAGCCCGCTTGCCCGCATCTCATTGCAAAGTGGCATCTTCTGCTTTGTATTTCAAAGCAATAAACTGATTACCTACCATCTTCCTATCTGACGACAGAATAGTATTGATCAATTATTATCCTTCTTGTCGTACCTAAACACTTCTTTCTCTGGTATACATTTCTATACCAGATTTTTCTTCATTTAATTGTAACGACCCGCGTGGCGTTCTCCCTGACTCGTGATTGTGAGACAAGCAAATAAAAATGGTTCTTATCAAGAGCTTCGTGCTCGCCGGTCTTGCTGCCGTGGTGACGGCCAAGTCCGCCGTTCTTGACCTCATCCCTTCCAACTTCGAGAAGGTCGTCCTCAAATCTGGCAAGCCTACTCTTGTCGAGTTCTTCGCCCCTTGGTGCGGCCACTGCAAGAACCTCGCTCCCGTATACGAGGAGTTAGCACAAGTTTTCGCATCCTCCAAGGATGTTCAGATTGCCAAGGTTGACGCCGATGCCGAGCGGGACTTGGGAAAGAAGTATGGCGTCCAAGGATTCCCTACTCTGAAATGGTTCGACGGCAAGAGCGACAAGCCTATTGACTACGAGGGTGGCCGAGACCTGGAGAGCTTGACCAAGTTCATTACCGATAAGACTGGCGTTAAGGCCAAGAGGAAGTTGGAGATGCCCAGCCAAGTAAACATGTTGACAGACACTACCTTTAAGGAGACCATTGGCAAAGACAAGGATGTACTCGTCGCATTCACCGCTCCTTGGTGTGGCCGTACGTATAACAGCGATCAAACCAACTAATTACTAGACATACTAACTTCTACCAGACTGCAAGGCTCTGGCTCCTACCTGGGAAACTCTGGCCGAGGACTTCATCAATGAGCCTCACGTCGTGATCGCCAAGGTCGACGCCGAAGCTGATAACAGCAAGAAAACTGCCAGCGAGCAGGGCGTTACCTCTTACCCGACCATCAAGTTCTTCCCGAAGGGCTCGACCGAAGCCGAAGCTTACTCGGGCGGCCGAAGCGAGAAGGATCTCGTTGACTTCCTTAACAAGAAGACTGGTACCCACCGTGTCCCTGGTGGCGGTCTTGACGCAACTGGCGGCACCATCGACGCTCTGAACCACATTGCTCTGAAGTACGCCGCTGGCACCGAGAAGTTGGCTGACCTTTTGGACGAGGCCAAGAAGGTCGCGGAGGGTCTGAAGGAGGATGCGCAATACAAGTACGCTCAATACTACATTAGGGTGTTCGACAAGCTGTCGCAGAACGAGGGTTACGTTGCTAAGGAATCGGCCCGTCTGGATGGCATCATCAAGAAGGGCGGTCTAGCTCCTGCTAAGCTGGATGAGCTGCAGAGCAAGAGCAACATCCTGAAGCAATTCATCCAGAAGGTCGAGGAGAAGGTTGCTGGTAAGGATGAGCTATAGTATAACTCCTGAGCAAGAGAATTACCTAGCTGAGCGCGCATTTGTAACGAATAACGAAAGAAGTGTTTCCTAATTAGCTCAATTTGAGAGTCGTATTATCGTGTAGAGCCAAGTTACAGGGTTGCCTTGTTCCATCTCATGCAATTCATTATGCCTCGTATCCGTGTCAATCAACCCCAACGCCATGCAATGCTCCGAATGATTCAAGTAGTTCCCCATAGGTATCCAACCTTACTGTGCCTTCGACGACGCATTGGGGGAGTTGTCCTCGCTTGCTTGAAGGGCGGCCTCGAGAGTGTCGAGGCGGCGCGACATCTCGTCCACTATGACAGTAATTGTTAGCATTGAGATAAACAGTATTAGATGGTCGCGCCGAAGCGCAGTGCCTACTTACTCTTCGCGAAGATCTCAGCCGATACGCCCGAGAATTTGTTAGACAGGGTGTTCAGCAAGTCTTCGACGACCGCAGTGAGTTCATCGGCGCTCTAAGTAGTAACATTAGCTATGCGCCCCTCGCAAGACTCAAGGTGCGCATTCTTACCTTATCGCCGGCATTCTGCTGGGGCTCCTCGGGTTGCTTGGAGGACATCTTGGAGATGGTAATTGGTTCACGAGAGAGTGTATTGGTGTTTCTGTGGTGTACAGTGTGTTGGGTTGTGCAGTCGGTGAACGTGTCTTCGAGTGCTTGCGAAAACAATTGCGCGCCGAATGAATGTATGAAAGGCGAGGGAGAACGTAGGAAAGACGAGGGACGATTTAACGCGACAGCAATTGAAGCGATAACACAGCGGGTGCTTATCGATTATCCGACGCGATAAGCTCTTTGTGTGGCTCGTGCATGGACCCCTGCACCCTCCATTTTGGAGCTCTCCAGCGCCGCATTAGGTAATCAGGCACATACCTACATAATAGTAAGCTGTAGCCGCATACTTCATCATACATCAACGGATTAATAAACACATATCTATCTCAAATCCGCTCTCTATTGTAGGATTTCTACTAGAGAGATCGGATATTATGTCAATAGTCTAATTACAATGGAAATAATACACTGCTATGCCTCAGCCGCAAGATAACGCACGCGCCATCTTCCTCATCCTCCTGATATTCTGGCTCGCCTCAAGTCCCGACTCAGGACCAGGGCTCATCGCAGGCCCGAACCTAATAAAGAGCCGCCTCGCGCGCCAGCGACATGCGCTCAACGTCTTGAATAGTACGCAATGGGGTGACTTCGCTCCGCGCCTTGCCGATGATCCACCTGAACCCGAGACCGAACCTAAATACTTGAACCTAACAGGCTTCCGGGAGGAGGATAAGTATGTCTGGGAAGACCTCGGGCGCTTTAAGGACCGATGTGAAGAGTGGAGTAAAAATGCTGTAGGAATACCAGAGACGGCAGAGCCAGTATGGCAGAATGCGACGGGAGTAGTGCGCGGCTGGTGGCAGAGAACGAACACGTCATCGCCGAGATATCATTCGAGTTATAACTTAACCGAGATCAGTCCCGGTGTATCATGGGCGGGTTCGAATGGCGACTGGGGCAGAAATGTCACCGGTACAGAAGGGAAGATTATGGTGCGACTCGAGGATAACGAAGACTCTGCTACGGAACCAGAGGAAATAGACAAGTTTATACTGGAGAAGGCGGAGGTCAAGGCTCGTGAAGTATCAAGCACTATTACTATCGATGATGTCCAAGGCACCGGGAGTAGCTGGGAAATGCGGCTCCACGGTGTCCATTGGCCTCGTCAGGGGGCGATACTCCTTACGACGACAAGCGAGAAATACGCGGGTATTTTTGGTCTACCTCATCTTACTACTCGGCCAGATTTCTTCGAATCCAGCAAGGCACTACTAAACAGAACTTTGGACAAGGCGCTCGAGAGGAAGGAGCAGCATACATTCACTGATCAAATCGATCCCTGGACGTCCACTTTAGATGCGCCGGGTGAAGCTTGGAATCCAACTCCCCATTGCGAGTACTTAGTGTATATCCAAATTCATCCCTTACAACAAGATCTGATAGGAGTGCAACCCAGCCTTACCGGCCCAGAGAATGTTGCCAAAGCCATTCAAGATATTGAAAATGAGCTTCGTTTCCCTCAAGGCACAGGCCATCGGAGAATACCGCCACTTCAAATGTCGGCCGTTGTATTCTCCCCTGATTGTGCATTCTTTCTGGAAACGAAAGGTCCTCCGGCATATGCGCCGGCCGACGGAAGGCATTTGGTTGGCGTGAAGCAAGAGATTTTCCTCCACAGTGTCAGCACGTTCCTTTTGGGTCTCGCATTGATTGTGTTTGGGCAACTTCAGCTACTCAAGTTGCAGATGAGGGAAACTTCTACGCCTTCCACATTAGGTCGCGTGAGCTTCTACACCGGTTGCATGATGTTACTCGCCGATGGCATGCTCTTCACCGGTGCGGCTGCGTGGAGTTTCTCGGCATCAACTACCTTATTGCCGTCTCTTGCTGTTACATGTGTCTCGTTCCTATCTATGACCGTTGGAACATTCTTTCTCGCTGAGATCCACAAGGTACAAGAGCCTGAATGGCGCCGAGAAGAGCGGGAGAGAGAACGGCAGAATGCGGCCTCGAATACGGCGACCCCACCCAATTCTCGCCAGACTCCCGTAGCTAACTCTACACCTGTGTCAACGACTCCCCCGATTATTATCCCGTCAGACCAAGACATCGATGCCGAAATCGCTGAAAACACTAATAACAATAATGCCACCCTCCCTGCTCCAGTAACAGCTACTGCCACTCCTACGGCTCAGAACCTTAGGACGCAACTAAGTAACATATTCGGCCGCTTACTCCTCGCCGGCATCTGCATCCTCTTCCTGTCCCTCGCCGCAGCAAGCTGGCGTCCCAGCTTCCGCTCCGCATACTTCAACACCCTGCTCTTCGTCTACTTCTCGCTCTGGCTGCCCCAGATCTACCGCAACGTCTACCGTAACTGCCGACGCGCGCTCTCATGGCGCTTCGTCATCGGCCAGAGTATCCTGCGCCTACTACCCATAGCCTACTTTTACATCACGCCGAATAATTTCGCGTTTGCGGAACCGGACTACATTGCCTTCGCCGTGCTGGCCGGCTGGGTGTGGTTCCAGATTTGGATCTTGGTTGCCCAGAGTATACTCGGCCCCAGGTTCGGCGTGCCTAAGGGGTGGATGCCCGAAGCCTGGGAGTACCACCCCGTGCTCCGCGAGGACAATATCGAGGCTGGCGGGCTACCGATTGGTCTGGTTTCCGCGCCAAGTAGTCCAACCAGCCTTGAACGCGTGCGGACGGGTGAAGAGGGCAAGGATAAGGAGAGGAAGAGGACGAACACGCACGTCATCGACTGCGCTATCTGCAGAGAGGTGTTAGAAGTTCCGGTAGTGAAGGCGGGTATGGAGGACCCGACGGCTGGTGGAGTCTCGGGCGTGTTTGCAAGGAGAATGTATATGGTTACGCCGTGTCGGCATATTTTCCATAGCGCGTGCCTGGAGGGCTGGATGAGGTTTAGGTTACAGTGTCCTATTTGTAGGGAGGAGTTGCCACCGCTGTAGGTTTGTAAAATTATTGGAAGGTTGTGGACTTGTATGGTATTGGTAGGAATAGAAATGGATAGTACATATCAACCCCCTTGACTTCTGCTTCGGATTGGCCATGTGTTCTTGGCTTATTGATCGAATGCATATTCAAGATTCAGCCATCCCGTGCTGCAGAGTGCCATCCACCGTTTTCTGGTATAAGCCCCGTTCAACGCCCCTATCGCCACACATTTCCCTCTTACACATAGCAACAGTCCTACACATCCATCTCCTCCTAAGCCAGTAAAGTTCGCTAACACCATACTCGTCGAGCCTTAAAACGAAGCCATATCCACCTTAGATCCCGACATCTAACCTAATATCTGCGTTGTAAGACATATATACTCAAATAACACTACGGTACCTAAGAAACGAAACAAAGGCCATATTGGTGTGGTCTAGCGGATTGTATCCTTACTCAGTATCGTTATCCATTACCGCTAGGCCTTGGGGTTCGATTCCCCTGGTGGCCATTCAATCTTTTTTTTTTCTTTTTTTTTCGCCTTCCTCTCCCCCTTTTCCCCTGCGGCCTTACTCCCTCTCCCCCTGCGGCCTTCCTCCCTCTCTCTCTTTGCGTGTGCGTGTATGTGTGTGCGTCTGGGATTCATTGTCACAGGTGATGAGCTGTTCAATGATGGCCTTGCCTGTTTACTAGGTACTGACGAAAGGCCATAGTCGGCATCATCTACATTATAAAATCCGAATATGTCCTTCATCCTCTCACATCTCAAGAGTCGTCGCTAGTAGCGACCTAGTACAACCAAAAAGGGCTTACGCGATCTTACAAAGACACTATTCGCAGCCTCGTCGCCTGCGAGACATAGTATTTCCATAGCTGTACAGAAGAAGCCACGTTTACTCCTTTACAACCCATTCGGCCCCACTCGGACCCCTTTTTGATCAGAGGCGCAAACAAAGTTCGCTAGTGTTATAGTCATCAAAGTCTTCATGAAGCTATATCTAGGTACACCATTTTCCGGGATTTAACCTACTTGTCCAGGCGAGCGAATCAAATCAATACAAGTGTTCTTAAAAGAAAGGCCGGGTTGGGACGGCCCAGCGAAGTAGTTAGGTACCGTTCAGTATCATTACTGGTAGTATTGTTATCGAGTATCGTTGGGCCCCGGGGTTTGATTCCTCGATCTTTTTTCTCTTCTTTGATCCCCCCCTTTTTTCAAAACTTCCCACGTATATACGTAACCAGTATCTTTATAACGCAGTAGAGAGACTATGCGATGATGCGATGATGTTCATAACATAAATTCTTCAAGTCCTCTCCTCATACAAACTGATATGGCCATTGTCTGGTGGGTACTGGTAAATGTACAGGGTGATAGCAGGGAATAAGGATCGCCTCATATTGGCGGCTGGTTTGGCACGTAGCTCTCTCCAAGTATAAGGGAAGACTACATGGACGTGTGTAGATTCTACTAGGCCCTAGGGACCTCCCTAGGACTAGATAGCCCTTGGTATCCCTGGCATCTACTGCATATCTGTCGGTAGGTAGAAATGCCAGTTACAGCATGTATGAACCGAATAGCTCATCAGACAACACCTAGCAACAAATATCACCCCAAGGCGAAAATGGAAGAGCCAAAAGGAAAAAGAAAAAAAAAGAATGTGAAATGGCCGCCAGGGGAATCGAACCCCAAAGACCTAAACGATATTTGATAATATACTGATAATGATACTAGTAAATTATTCAATTTTCGCTAGGCCGCACCAGTACGGCCTTTTGGGCTAAGGGTGTCTTTCGACTTGGGGGTAATATGTTAGTTTGGTTTATATACCCTTCTCTCAGGCTCTTGGACTGGTAGGTTGAACGTCGGGAGTATAAGGGTGAGTGGAGGATATTAAGTTCCTGCGTTGGGATGGTTGGTAAAGTCTATATTTTCAGTCATACTATTAGAATGTAATCTTAAGGTTTGCATGTCTCTTGGCAGGGATGAAATAGGAGGCGCAGATTGACTGGCTGCCATCATATGACGGGTTGTCGTATACAAGCCCTGCTGGAAGCTGCAGAACTGTCCGATATAACGAGCTTAAGATATGCCAAAGAAAGATGGAGCATTCATAGGAATGGAGTCGAAGGAGTGTGGTCTATTTCAAGATAGCTATGGGACCTGACAGATCCGGCAAAATACACAGCGCATCTTTCAACTTGCCAGACTAGAAAGGGTAACGCGACCAAAAGCTTATTAGCAGAAGATGGCGATCCTGAAGGAAGTAGTTGAGAAGCAACATGGGAAAAAGTTGGCAACCGGAAGAATCCAGAGCCCAAGCCCTTGGGACACTGACAGGTAATAACAAGTAGATAATCCTTTGTATGATATAAACCCGCGAGACCACACAAGTGTGACCTTCCTATCCCGTCGGCGGGGCGTTGTAGATTCTTTCTTCTCTATAGATATTCGTAGACAAGCGATATTACTGGATTAGTTACTGAAGGTGGCAATCAGAATGTTGGATTGTCATGTCTCTATGGGAGGATAGTTGGCGAGGTTCATTAATTCAGCAGTTCCATCTGTCAAGGGGTAGTAATGGAGACAACTAGACCAAAGATCACTCAGAAAGCCCCTGAAAACCAGCAGGAGCCAGGCCTCAACGCCCCGACGTCTACCTATTATACCATCCGCAAGCCGTCGATGAGCCTCTTCATCCTCTTTTATTTTGTAGAATATTTCAACCTGAGGGCTAAACATGTTCCTTGATACCATCAGATTAGCTATTGTCAATCTCATCCTCGATTTGCTACACTAGAAAATATCTTGGCTCTTAATGGCCTATTAGATGGCGACAAGAATCATAAAAGGGGCCACAGGGAAAAGGAAAAAAAAAAAAAAAAAAAAAAAAAAAAAAAAAGAGGGTGATATGGCCACCAGGGGAATCGAACCCCAAGGCCTAGCGGTAATGGATAACGATACTGAGTAAGGATACAATCCGCTAGACCACACCAGTATGGCCTTTGTTTCGTTTCTTAGGTACCGTAGTGTTATTCTCATTTATATACCCTTCTTCCAAGCTGGGAGAAGTAGATTTAGGTTAGATATCGGGAATATGGCGCGGCTGTGTGTGTTCTCGTTAAGATTTTAATGGCGAAGGCTGATGAATTCTGATGAAGTTTTAGGTATCTATCGAAAATGTAAACACGTTTGTGGTGGCAACTTTGTGTCAAAAAAGGGGGGGGGCCTCGGAGCAATAGCCCGAAAAGCTGGTCATACTTCCCGCTGTTAAACCTACCTAGGTAGGCAGAGTTGAGGTTCACATGGTATATAAGTCAAGATGACTTTAGACCTCATAACAAAACAAAAAAGGCCGCGTTGGTCGGCCTAGCGAAGTGGTATAATTTACAGTATCATTACTCAGTATTATTATCAAGCATCGTTAGGCCTGGGGTTCGATTCCCCAAGTGGCCATTTCACCCTTCTTTTTTTCCCTCTCTTCCCCTACATGTACTACGTACTCTATCCCAGTCCACTAAGATGCAGTCGACATGGTGTACAGGCGTCGAGGGAAGCCCTTGATTGCTCCTCTAGAGCCTTGTAGGGGCTAGACCTGGGATAATCTTGTTTAAGTAGACACTTTTAAGCTGCAGTATGGTATTCGGGTCTGATCGGGTCCCGTAGATCTAACTGATGGATGTCAACGTGGTATCTTCAACCCTTAATCTTGCACTGCTATCTTATATGATCATGTCTCTCTGTTCTGTAGGAGGATGAAGTTGTTAACGTCCAAAGAGCGTGAGAATTATCCTATGGTAGTCTGCACTCGGCCGCACAACTGTGGTGCATAGGGCGGTCAGAGTATTCCTAGGTAGGGGCAGAACTGACGTTTTGCGTGAGAAATCTGTTCTGTAGGAGGAGACTGCGTCGGACGTTACCCTTAATAGCATAGAGAAGATTATCGCCTGGGATAAATCATCAAGCCATAATGAGGACTAGAAATGGAGGAAGGGGAAAGGAGGAGAAAAAAAAAGGTGAAATGGCCATCTGGGGAATCGAACCCCAAGGCCTAACGATACTTGTTAAGAATACTGATAATGATACTAGTAACTATATAGATCGCTAGGCCGCACCAACGCGGCCGTTGTGCCATTCTGGCTATTCTTGAAGATCTATGGTGCTTATCTCATTTATATGTCTTACTCGTCCAGCCAATAGATGAGACGGAAAATAGAGTGTGAGGCGGATTGGAGATAGCCTCATTAAGACTGCGACGGTCGGGTGGTTGATGAACTCTATTTATTGCAGACATATGTTGACGATGGTCCGTTTCCCTTAGTTGAGGTCGATGGCGTACATAAGCTCAGAGTTGAGTATGCTCGGGTATCTGGGTAAGGTTTAGCAGAATAGTCACCGAGAATTACTACTGTAGACAACTTCTCTTCAAGGGGTTGAAATAAGTTGCTCCATGTTGGATGCATGCGGACTCTCGTTTTTACCGGGGAACGGTAATAAACGGTATCATATCAAATAACGGCAGGGCGAGACCTATAGTTTAGTCGAAGAAGAACGTCAATGCCGATTGTGGTTGCGCCAGGGAGCGGTGGGAAAGGGTGATGGCGCGAAGCTCAAAGCTTGCTCTCTTGGCCTCGAGAAGTAATTCACCCTTACCGAATCCCTAGTCGAAGTAGCGTAATGTTATTACAAGTGGTGGAGAATTCGTAGACGACCGAAGTTCCTTAAACCGCGGAACGAATAGTAATGGCTCAACCAGCAACGGTCGGACCCGGGGTAAGCATCGGAGCGGCCGTGAACTAGGGTCCAGGGGGAACCGGAGCAGGAACAAAAATCCGGCCTGCTCTCTCCCATTATGCAAGCCCCTATTTTACGCGTCCGCTTGTCAAAAGCCCAAAAATCTCTAGATCGATCCTGTAATCTCGCCTCCGCACGCACGTGTCCAAGGTCCGTGCCAAATCTTTTTTACTCTTGATAAAGCTTCGAAAGGGTAAACCGGATGGAGGCGCATGAAACGTGCAAGGGAGAGGCATGGAGAAGTTTGATATCCGGCAAGGTTAAAACTAGGGTAAACGTTCGAACCGTCTGTGCGTAACGACGTCTGTTCTTCCCGAGTTTCAGAAACCCGGTACGCACGCGGCGGACTTCGACCGGAAGAGGGACATTTGGGGTTGTATTACGTCTGTTCGTGATTGCGTTTCACAGAACGTCATCCGTCCCAGCGGGACAAAATGCGAGTTACGACTCTACCGTATTGTAGGTACGTGTATATTGTGTCGCGTCACACAAGCTCTGAGACCGGATCCTGATGGATGGAATATAGCGTTTATGCGCGCTTAAGGCATTTAGCTACCCGCTCTGAATTGAGTTTGTTAGCAATTAGATGAGTAATACGAGGAGAACACCTAGGGTACTTAGCAGTGAAAGCGCAGCAAGTGCTCAAGGAGATCTGATACCAATCGACGTCGACGTCAAGAGGCGCGAAGTCGGAACAGAGGTTTCGTTTCAATGAGCAGCACAGCCAGAACCCCTCTATTGCGACTCTGCAATGACCTCCCACGAGTGCAACTCTACGATGTACCATAGTACACGCAATGCTCCCCCAGGTTGATCTCTAGTGACATCGGAACGGTTCGCCAATACCCAGAAATAAGCTCTGCACCGTCGTTTGAAGTCCCTGACTACCCCTCGGTCCTCTGTTTCATCAGGGGGGAAGGTTATGTATGGCCCGGGTTCGTCCAGCTTCTCGGGCGTGGGATCGTGATAAGGCTTAATCATGAATGGAACTATTAAAGCATTTACCCCAGCGATAAGACAGGGCGAGATGCAGGTCCATATTCTGCCCTCGTCTACTTGAGCACCCAAGAGATTATAGCATAGTCGATATCGGACGGTTGCCTCCATGCTGCGTGTGTACATACGTAGTGCATAACGCAACGCTGGCAATTAAGCCGAGTATTAAGATCGTAGGAGGCCTGGGAACGAATGTATGGTAAAGGATAGCCTAGACCGATTTGGGGTCCTAAGAACCCTAAAAAGCAATAAGAGCCCGAGCTAATAGACCCCAAATCTTTATGCATGTGCCGGCGCCTAGGTTTCGAGACTTTCTGGACCTGTGATTCGCTGGATAGGACGGACAGGCGGGGTTGGAATGCCTATTGCGGGCAAACCGCCAGAATGGATTGGATTTGGGGGTTCTCGTTTGGCTCGCAATAGGAGAATTCTGCCCTGCCCCTTGCTTTGTCGAGATGTCGTGTCAGATTCGTGCATACTTACGACATCTAGCAGCCACTAGCATCTTATTCCTCGTATGTGCAGCAGCAAGCATAGCGCAACTTTGAAGTCTGTTGCTGACAACTCTTCAACCCGACCTCTCTGACCGGCCATGCATGCAGCATGCTGCGCGTAAGATGTCATATCTAGATAGGTGTAGGTCATCTGTCTCTGGCGATGTGGCGGTGGGAGGCTGCCTCCTCGATGCCCGATAGTGGCAGAGTGGGTAGCATCTCACTGGGTCGCTGAATACATGCCCGCCTAACATACACTACGCCTCGATATAATTCGTATCCGAGGATAAGTCAAGTCAAACCCTCCATGAGTAGAAGCGATGCGCGCAGTGGTCGAATCAGACCGCTCTCTTTAAGACCCCCCACCCACGAACTTCGAGGCGGTAGGCGGTTATAGTCACGGATTGGTTGGGTTGGGTTGTGTGTCCATTAATATAGGCCGAGTCTTTACGAACTTTACCTCAAAAATCCCTCGGTGACCATATTCCGAGGGTGGCGCATTTGCCCATCGGAGTGGTAGGCTGTAGGTAAGTATGCCGTCGCCCGGGGCGGTTGTCAAAAGAGAGTTCGGTATTACATAGTACAGCGCACTACAGGTCACGTAGTGTAGCGAGTTAGTGGTAGTAAGGCGTCGATGATATGATAGTGATGATGGCGACAATATTCCCACGTCCGTCGCTAAATCATTGATGTCAATCAGCTCTCTTCACGAAATTTCTAGAGTTTGTTGAATGAACCACTACTCCCGACTAGTTTGAGCGAAAAGCAGGATTCCCTCGACGATGATTGCAAACTATGTCTGCAAACCCAGTTCTGCGTTGGCTGGGGGTGTGGTGGAGGAGCGTTGTAATAGGTTGCGCTGCATCTCTTAGTGCTTGTTCCTTGCATGTGTCAGTACGTCTAAGTTGTAAAATCCTATGACGGGAAAGGTATCGCGGGGCGTCCGACTCCTCTTAGACCGCCCGCAATCGGTACCTAGGAGGAAGAATTTTCTAGAGGGAGTGCGGTCAGCGAAACGCTTTACAGTAGCAGGCAAACATTTTCACGATTGGGGGATGCGGTAAGTCGAGGGTGAAACTTGCGGTGTTGAGAAATCAAGGTAGCACAGTATCGACAAAGTTTTGTTTCGCCAATCGCGGACAAGGGATGCACGCTATAGTGAAACAATTACATACAGGTATCAAGTTCTTGGGACTCCAGTCGACTTCAGACGAAACGAACTTTTTATCAAACCGGAACTAGAAACACCCATGGTCACATCTAGGTCATGGAACTTTTAGCAGCACACTTTTAGGCCACTCGAAATAAAAAGTCAGTGTTGAATGAAATCAAGAAAAGAGTCGTTGCGTGGTATCATTCATCTTGAGCCATGATGCTCAACTATAGCAAAGCGGTCAGTAGAGTAGACCCAATGTAATCCTCCCTAGAACCATCAGCGAATCGCTGGTACTACCACCCCAAAATACCCTTTACCCGATACCCAGCGGCCGTGGCTCATTAATAGCAGGCATTGCCCAAGGTATCAATACTTTCAATTCCAATTCCCGTGCCCAAACAGCAAACTCAAATCATGCATCCCGTATTTGCAGTAGTGACCATGCGCCCCGTAACCTAACTCCAATGTATTGTTTCTAAACGCCCCCAGACCTTGTGCCTCCCTTTGATTGAGATTGATTAATAGAATGAAAAAAATGATGGTCGAGTGGTGAGTGTTTCGGTTCAAGATTTGATCCGTATGCTCCGTCGTTTGTTTAGATTGAGTCCACTTAGTAAACCCTTCTTCCCTGATATTGGGCTCGGTGACATGGATGGCGGTGGAGGCTGCTTGGTGAGCACCCGCGGAAGTGAATTCCTACGGGATGATGTGATAATATCATTATAAGTCACCGGTGTCTGGGGCGGTGTGGTGGTAATCGACGAAGGTCTAGGTTGCCTGGATTGTTTCGGCTCCTCCTCGGACGTGTGCGACGTGTTGGCACTGAGTGAAAGATCTGTGGTCGAGTTCGACACGGATGACCAAGCAAAGCTATCCCTGGAGGCGGCATCCTTAAGGTTAGGACGGCTGCGCTTTCTGACCAAACTTAGTGATTTCTGAAACCGGTGAAATGCTGCAGACTTCACTCGAGGGCTAGCACCGGCTGGTGTGGCACCCTTCTCGAGTTTGTAGTTGTTCGAAGCAAAGGGGTCTTGGTTCAGGAACGAAGGGCTGTCCTTGGGTAGATCTGTAGTAGATACTAGACTGCTCTTTCGGGGTGGGTGACTTGGTCGATCCTCAAATAAGTCTGTCTGTATAGAAGTAGAGAAGGTCATCGTTCGAGGTCTCCGTATGGGAGACACTGATCTTCGCCCGCTCGCCAAGTCCACAACACAAGGTCTTCCAACAAATATTACCGAAACGGCCCTCGCACTTTCCTCACGACTCTTACGCCGTACCGGGGAGCTTTCGGAATCGTCGCTAGAAGCATCGTAGTCGGAGAAGTCGTCTGCGGACGACGAAGCGTCTTCTTCTGAGGAAAGGTATACATCGGGTAGGTCGCTGATGATCGATCCGATCGAATTTCGCTTTAGGTTGTCTAAGAACCTCGATGCTCTGAGAGCACTCTTCTCCGGTAATCTCGGCGTCTCAATAGTAACCTCTTTCGCATCCATGACTGTTGCTTCTTCCATCACGCATGGCTCGTCCCTATCGGTGAACACGTCGGGCAGCTCTTCTTCGCAGCTCGTATATGAAGCGAAGCTATGCCTCGACTGCTCACGAGACTCCTTAGTAACTTTTCTAGAAGCTAGGGCATTCCTCCGACTCTCGTCTAGTCCATTCGATAGGCGGGACTGTTCTAAAGACATGGCGTCTGTCGTATTCTAAGATATTGGCCCGCTAGTGGGGACTTTTAGATGTCGTATAATTTTAGTAGTATGAGATAGTGGGAACTGGATCTGAACCAGTCCGACCTGTAAAAATGTAAGCTGAGGCCAGCTCTTTTATAAGGAAGTCTTTAGGAGGAGTACATCGTCAGTCGAGCGAGTTGTAGGCATAAGGACACACTCCATAGGAAAAAGCAGTTGGGCAGTGGGTGGTATACATATTCTCTGGACCCTCTTCTGGTGTAAGTGAACAGTGGGGGGAGGAGACGTAGCTACGTACCATTCAGACAGGGGTTCGGATTTCCCCCCTGAACCTGGAAATCTGGAACACTGGAACTCGAGTCTTAGCGGGTGTTGTAACTCTCAGGCCTTCAGACCCTTGAGACGGCACAGAAGGGGCCACAATTAGGTAGGTGCGCACACAGCCTCTCTCGTCAAGGGGAAACGGTACAATGTGAAGTTTGACAATGTAATTATTACAGTAATACGTAAAATACGCCCGGCAATAAGAAGACTGCCCCGAATAAGAAGGACTCGAGAAGAGGGTTCGTAACTTGCCTCTGGAGGATTGGCAGGACGTTCACTTTGGCAGTTGTTGGCTTCGACGACCCAATATGTCTTGTTTCAAAGTGAACATGGGAATTTGGGGCAGCGGCGTGGCTTCTAATGAGGGACTGGGTGTTGGATACTTACAAGAGACTCGCACAGGCCGACAATATAACTCAGGACTACGCCCGTGCTATATGTAAATTGTATGAATAGCACAGTAGTAGGGATGGCAGGAATTGTGGGTGTATATAGCATATGCCGAAAATGAATTTCAATGGATTCTTTTCATAAGTGACGATATTGCAGTTGCGGGCTCGGGGAGGACAGACCATCAAATAATCAGACGGCTGGGCCCCGGAGTGCCGAGTTCATAGCCACCACACATACACATACGAAATCTATTTATTCTTCGCCTGCCAGCCAACAATTTTACATAATAAATGGAGAACTCCGCCGCTCATCAAGCCATGGTTGCCATCCTATTTCTAGTGAACAGGAAGTTTTATTCCTTTTCCGCTCGGGGAATCGCACAACCGCATTCGCTTGAGGAATATAATGGAGAGGACACTCACTCCTAAACTGCGGACGGACTAGCATGGTGGATCCTGACAACGGGTCCGTTAACTTGACATATTACCACTAATGGACAGGATCGTCCAAGAGTCTAAAAGATTATGATTGGGTGTGTAGACAACCAACTAGTATTTCATGGAAAAGAGCCAGTAGGAGATAGGATTGTGGTCTTTGGGGAATCCCGTCCTTGGAAATCCTTAACTCATCCATCTCAAGCTAAACTAACTCCCTTGAGATAAGTTTCATAGTCACACGCACGGGTTCTGCGGCGGCGACAAAAAGCAAGGCTTACATACAGACACTAGGTTGACTTATGCTCGAGTATGACCTATCACATCTTGGTAGGAAATTTTTTACACTTACGCTTTAACGCTTTGGGATCAAGACCCTTGAAGATCATTACCTGCAGTCGTTCAACGGGCGTTGGTGGTGTAACATATCCCAGGTGCTGTACCTACATATACTACAGCATGAACCTGCAGTCTATGTCGGTACGTGGTAACTGGTTGCGTTTCCCAGGTACTTCAGGTTAGCGGCTAGGCCGAGTAACTCGGTTATCAGTAACGTTGGCAACCTATTAAACCCACCGGACTCCACTAGCTGCGCCCGTAAGACCTGTAAGCCGCCTTTTCTACACGGCGCTTTCCGGGTCACGAAGTAGCCGTTCTTTTATTATCCGTGGTACTCATAAGGAATAATAGCTAAGACACAAGAAAACCTCAAATGGATATTCGATTAACAATAGCAATGACTATGTACCTGTCATATACAGCATTATGCATGCATTGCGAATGGACAGGTGTCGTCAAAATGCATTTCTTGACCGAGCTGCTAGGACACCATCCTTCTAGGTACATGCTTGATCTCCATTACCACCGACTACCGCCGAGTCGTCGCGGCGATTGAAGATCCAATAGGGCAGGTAACAAGCTTATTATCTAAGTTTCTCGGTGCTTTCCCCCTTTCACAATCCACGAATCGTTACTCAAAGTCAATGGCTTTAAAGATGCACAGCATTATTCTTGGCTTTCTTCGTAGATAAACTGGCTCCAATTCGTGTATAAAGCCCCAGGAGAAGCGAGATCAAAATGTAAAAGCAGTCAGGTGTGAGACAAAAAGAGGGCGAAGTATACTGCTTAACGACCAACCAGAATTCCAAAGGCACAACCTGCATTAGACTAGCTGCGATGCTGGTAGTCGTTGTCGCTCAGTGATTGGCTCCTCGTCGACTTTGGCTGCTTGGCCACTAGCGAGTTTCTGCAGAGCTTACCCATTTAAAACAGATTCACCACACCCACAACTGCAATATTCTTCGTGTCCCTATTAGCGTGACGGACTCATTCGCAAATCACAAGAGAATCTCCCTCTACTATAGAGTCATATTAAACCCCTATAAAATTTGCTCTTCCCCCCTAATCTATGGCAGTGGTCCTAATCGTCCCGCCGTTGTGTCCGAAGAGATTCACTCACCCTCCTTCATAGGAGAATTGTGTCTTCATCGATCGCCAAGTTAACCCACATCCTTCTGCACAAAATACTATACTCGAATCCTTTTCCCCGGGTTTGCCACTACCTGCTCAATTAAGCCGGCAATGATCGATCGAGCTTTTGAGGTATTAAACCCTAGCTCTATCGAAGGAGACTTTGGGGCCTGCTATACCGAATTGAGAGGTGAATAGCACGCAGCACAACTCCTTTATGAAACGATGTCACTCAAGTTCCATACGTCAAGAGTTAGCGCCACGTTTAGGTATTCGTCTGATCTACTTTGACATGTTTCCGATATCCGATCACGTCAAAACACTTTATGAGATCGAAACTGCTTCAGAAAGTATCTCTGCATGAACCTACATACCGTTTCTATGTTGCGCAGATGCCTCTTATTCGGTGTTGTTTAAACGCAGGATGTTTCTGCTATCGCTCTGCCGAGTATCCGGTACGGATGAAATAGCCTGAATCTTGGATCACTTCTGATCTGCGCTTGGCTTATGGAATATCTGTTTCGTTGCTCATCACCTGCCGTTTGAGCGGAAAACGGTATAGGATCTTTTGACTGGTAGCCAGGTAGTTCGCCACATGGTTCTAGCACCGGGGATTTCTCATCTCAACAGGACTCATGTTTCTAAGAATAATTCCAACGATAGACAGCTGCCTGCTAAGCTGTGATTTCTCGTGTAGGTACATAGATACTTCGAGAAGCGTTCCATGTTTTGACAGTCTTATGGCGTCACCCACTAGATCCACTCTCGCCTTCCATTGTCTGAAACAGCCAATAGCTTCGAGAGAATCTGTCGTTCTCTCTCCAAGTTTGGCTAAAACCGGTTTAGCCTAAGACTGGTCTCCACAACCTTAATCCTCATGGCATTTCTAAAAATGCATCCCACGAACTGTGACGTGATAAAGTATTATGGTAGCTACCTCACTACAAGTATCTTTCTCCTATTTATAACGGAGCATGGAAATCAGCTGATTCGCGATAACGACGATGCAATCGAGAGTCTGAGGCGATAGACCAACACGGCCATATACTCATGATTGACTAATATGATTTCAATCCTGTCTAGGCTTCTAGATCCCTTGCGGAATTAGCTCGTCGACTAGAATCCTGTCGTCGTCAAGCGAGACATGACGCCAGCCACCTAATCAACAGGAAATTGATATCGACATCTAATCTCAGCGCTCCCGAAACCAAGCTCGAAAGTTCGCGACTATAGTTTCCTATTGAGATTTCCAATGTCTCCTTCCTCGGACCTGTATCCAAGAGCTTTGTCCGGTAGACCAGGCAACTAGACAAGTAGGTGTTGCTGATGTCTGATTGTATAAATCGGAAACATTCCCCTTGCATGTACAGTATTCTAGCATCTCAACATTGTCAACCGGAACTAAGACCGTGGATAGTATCTTAAAATAGGTATCTCCCCTTGCTTCACACTTGGCACTCCTGCCTCTGTCCGGGTAACGGCAGACTTCTTCTAGCAGGTACCGTTTGGTGCTGAGGAGTTTACTGTGTACCAAGCTCTGTCAGCTCCCTCGGTACCAACACCAAGTTTTGTGTCGACGTGCAGTTCGTTTTCTCAAGGTTGAATGTACCAGCGAACTGTGCTCCCAGGACGGTCCAGCGCAACCCCAGAGCTGCTTACTACGAAAGGGGTCAGTATCATCACAATAGGAGACTGTGACAGTATCCGTATTCGTCTTCAAAGTCCTGCGTGCGGCCAAATCCGGACGCTCTTCAAGCCACAAAAGCGACCGTTTCTCGGCTGGTCAGCTCTCAGCCGCAGTATGGACCCCAGGATATGAGACTGGGGGCTAAAGCCGAATGGTGAGTCAGCTTGGGTCAGTTCCTGCATATCACCTACCACAAAGTGGGAATACCGAGGCAAGATTATCTCCGACGAGAAGTCGACCCGGATTTCTTGCGGTGAGATACGGAGGTAAGAATATAGTCGTTCGATGCTGTTAGCTGCAGGTAGGTGAGATTCCAACTTTGTGGGGTCGGGAAGAGAACCCGAGAGGAGGCATTCTAAGAATATCTTCCTACCTGAGCTTGCCGCAGGGCTGTGTATTTGCGGCGGCGACGCTATCGCCGAATGTTGGAGTCTTGGTATATCTGTCTTCCTCTTTTGCTTACAGAATTCTACTCAGACTTTGGCTTCCGTCATCTACTAACACTTCCTTGCGCATGCAATCTCAAAGACCAAAGTCGAAGGAAATGGTAAATCGGGTCTTAGTCGAGTAACATCGAACCAGCATCAGTCGCCTGTTGGCGTCATCCTGAAATAGAGTCGTGATTCCATTCACATAACCCCTTGCCTCGCCCCATGCGATGTGCAGGGCTTCAAACTTCAAACCACCACGTGCAGCTACCCATCGCAGACCAATCTGCATCAAAAGTCTTTCGAAGCTACGAAAATCTCCAGAGGTGAGGTGCAGATGAGCTCCGCCTCATCCTTCCGCCGCTCTAGTCGTAGACGTTGGGGTTCTTGAGTCTAGAACGCGGAATGCGTTCCGGGGATTAAATGCGGCAATCCTCATTGTCTATTTTTGAAACTCCATCAAGCTCGTATCCTCACTTTGAAAGGATTCTCCTTAATTGCTTGCAGGAGGAACCTGCCGCAACGGTCCAACAGTGACTTGAAATGGAATCTTTGGCCAAGAACAGAGGATGCAAGTTCGGTTTTCGCAGTTGGGGCGGGAACCTGCAGGTACATAATCTAAATCCTCACTCCATTTGTTATCGACTCCCAATTGCGTCTCGACTAGGTCTTGGTGCTACTATCAGAGTGCGCGCTTCTGCGGTGCGATGTTGCGATGTTTCGCGGCAGCAAATGCGGAAGCGGCCCTTAGCCGCAAGCCCCAGCGTTTAAGTGTTCCTGTAGATCGTTACGGAGCTTTTAATTCCAGACAGATGGATCGTGTCTAAGTGGTTGCGTATTTCTGCGGGAACGTGGCCCTGTTGGATCTGTTCTGTAGGAGTCGGCTCGAAAATGAATGGCCCTCCCACATAACCTGTCGAGCTCCAAACATGAACCTCAACGAAAAGGGTTGCTGCAGTGAAGACCTCAATTACGCAGCTCAGTAAAATTGTGAAGCTAGACGGCGCTTAGTCTACCTTAGGTGTATATACTAATTAAGCCGACTCGTTTTCATACATCCAATCAGGATCTGGGGAATTCTCCAATTTCCACATCCACCACGGGGCGTGTAACTCAGTGGTAGAGTGCTCGCTTTGCATCTTTCCAGGCGCTAAATTGCGAGAAGCCCAGGGTTCGACTCCCTGCTCGTCCATATCTTTTGCCAATTTGTCTGAATGAATGCTGATGCGATATTCATCAGACCACTTGATTTTTTAGTGCGTCAGCTCAATAAGTTGGAAGATAGCGTCGCTGCTAAGTCGCGCTCACTTTTGTTGCGCGAAGTCTTGGCTCAGAGATGAATTCATTTTCTGAACAGAGAGACAGACAATTTGGTGCGTAATCTCGCAATAAACTTCTCTATTTACTTGGAAATGCAGCTTATTCGAATGCGATACGATCACCAACTAGGTAGTCTGATTAGATGGTGAGTTAGAAACAGTGAATTCGCAGGGCCCTTAGAATTCTTGCAGGTACCCCTTTCTCTTGTGCGATCCAGCTGGGTAAGGACACACATACTAGCGGAAGGTTTACGGGAATAAATGACGAGAATCTAGCAATCCGAAGTCGAATTGAAGATAACTGAATGAAATTTACAGATACTCTACGAATAAACATCTAACCGCTACTAAATAACTGATCATCTGTTCCGCTTCAAGCAGTCAACTCTATCGACATGCTCTACCTGGCAGTAACTTCGTCGCAGATTAGGCAAGCTAAATGAGAAGAGGCTGGCAATTCACCAGATCTACTTTGGCGTAGACTTCGTATCTCACCTCGCCAAGGGTGAGAGACATCTTCTAAGTGAGGGTCTTGGACCACCTGAGAAGCCCGAGCTGATGATGACGCTTTCCAACCACACACCTAGCACAACCAGGTCCTCTCTGTATGTTGGGTTTCTCTCCCGCTTTATTAACCTAGTAGACGCCCTATGAATAGTATAATTTTGTGGCTGAACTCTGTCTCCCTGCCCATGGGTATTCAGGGGCTTAAGCTGTTCAAACGTCGTCGCATACGCCTATTGTCCTTGAAACTTTCCCTTTCTATATGAATTTACAGGATCCAGGTTCGTTCGCCATTACGAGTGTCGGGAAGCAGCATAGAAAGATGCGCTGGTTTCATATTAATATTGCCATGTTATTTGTGCCAATACATGCTAGCACATGATCAGAAACAGAAAGCAGCAGAGCCCGCCCAGTTAGTATCCGGCTTAACCGCTAACCGCTTAGAGCTTAATTAAGGTTTAGCAGAAGTTGAGGCTCAAACGGACCCCTTGATGGCAAGTTAACATAGTATGAGAACTGAACCGTGCTTCCTAACGTTATAGCCACCCGAATTTTAACGGAGCCACCACTCCACGCCATACTCCCGACGTCTAACCTAGATCTACACGATACCTAGGCTCCCGAGAAGGGTTTATAAACGAAAACAACCTGTAAGGTCCTAAGACAAAGCAGCCAAAGGCCACACTGGTGTGGCCTAGCGGATTGTATACTTTACAGTATCCTTACTCAGTATTCTTACACTAGTATCATTACTCAGTATCGTTATCCAATATCGCTAGGCCTTGGGGTTCGATTCCCCTGGTGGCCATCTCAACCTTTTTTTTTCGTTCTCTTTTTCCCTTACTCTACGGTAGTCTACCATAGTAGACATTGCCTACTACTATATGACCAGTATAACCAATGGCAGGTCACTAGAAAATGGTTCTGGGCAATAAAGCGAATAGGGGAATTGTTACGATGCCAACCTTACGCGGGGGGTACGAACCATGCTGTTCCGCGAGGGACTTTAAACCTATCGAGCAGGCTCGTGATATACATAGAGATAATCTCCTTTGTCTGCGCTGTCTTAGAACCCAACAGACCCCTAGCTCTGGCGTCCAGGCCGTCTCGGGTCGAACCCTGACAGGTCGCCTCTGACGGGTCAGTCCTCTGACAGGAGCCGTGTCGGCGAAGGATAATAAGATCCTGGAGGCGTCCGTCTTAGACGAAAACTCTTTGGATTGTAGGTGATATTTGGATCCGACTGAAGACCGCCTAAAATGGACTGGCTGAATCGGCAACTTGTATATCAGTGATCTGGTCCCATGCTGCCATATGCAGAGAATCATTCCAGAGCAGTAGACAGTGTGGATATATCTAGGCGAACTGAACTAGAAGCGGAATGGCATCAAGCGCCTTCTTGGATAGGTAGTAGTAAGAATCAAAGACTGAAAAAGGATACCAAAAAGAAAAGGAAAAGGAAGAGGGGAAAAAAAAAAGGTGATATGGCCACTTGGGGAATCGAACCCCAGGGCCTAACGATATTGGATAAGAATACTTTTAATAATACTCAGTAATTATACCACTTCGCTAGGCCGCACCAACGCGGCCTTGTTGGTTTGGTTTCTTGGGAGTCATTAGGCTGTTTGGGTATATAAGGTATGTCTTCTTCCAAGGCTTGGACAAGTAGGTTAAATGCCGGGGTGTATGGTTTGTTAGATGGGTATTAAGATTTCAGCAAAGTACCTAAGGTATTCGACCCGATCTGTTCAAGATGTTGACTCACGTGAGATGTCATCCCTCTACCTGGATTGAGGGGTGTGTAGCGTGTCTTTCGGTCAACTAGATAAGAGCGTCGTTCTGTAAAAGCTCCATCTCGTACACGATTCTGTAATGCCTCGACTACACATGGAAAGGCCAGGTAAGCGGTGGCCAAAACGTTCCCGTGCGAAATAAAGTTCACCAAACATCGACCGTAGAATCTTAGACGGAGCATCGCCACTCCACACACCTGCTCACCTGACCAAGGTAACTTTCTGTCAGCTAGACGAGACACATAAGTGAAAAATCCAGTAGGTCTTCAACACCGGGTAACAATGTCATACCCGGGGATCGTTTATTTCACCTTGTGAACACGATCCCCATCCAGAGCGAGCCAAGTTATCTTACTGGGCATGATAGGTTGAGCTGAGATTGGAAGGATTGTGACATAATATGCTTCGATCAAATTATTGACAACGCGTAGCAGAAGAGGAATTAACCCAAAAGAAGGCGGAATCCGCCCTAATATCTTGGTGAGCTTTGCATATGGATCTGATTTTGCGGGAAATTTTATCTATATTAAAGACCCTCAGGGGGCGGGTGGGAGTAGGAACAACGAAAAGGGGTTAGCTACATGTGGAATTTTTCTGTGACCAACCCGGTGAAGTACAATTACGACGAATCTCTATTTGTGCATTTGAAAATAAGACACTTATCTGATCGGTGATGAAGTTGAGTTGTTAGTTAGGGTAGTTAGCTGTCTTCCAACGCTTGCTCTTACATCCAAGCAAGGTGCTGGCAGGAGTATCAACGGTTTCCACTAGACTACCTGGTAAACAACTATCAAGAGCTCCATATGTTTCCTTAATAAGATGGTAGGTTAACCGCCACCGGCCTCTATTCATACGATGTTGTCACCATCCCACGCCGAGTAGCACCAGCGTGCGTTGCCTCCAGACCACACGGCTCTGTTCATCCTAAAAGTCCAGCCACTTAAGACATCTGTTACTTTCGAGGCAAACAGCGAACAACTTGGCTATACTTGTATCCCTATACCCTAACAACACTTGCATTCCGACCCAAACATCCTTAAGTGGCATGTTAGAACAACCTCACTAGCACATACTATATATAAGGCCTCGCTCCTCAACTGTTCCCAAGAAGAAAAATCACGCGTAAATAACGTCTTCAATCACTCTTAGCTACCAAACACATCGATCCATCTCTCCTCTCAAACAAGACAACAACAAAATGGAGTCCAAACTCCTCTCCCCCCTTTCCCTCCTCACCATCCTAGGCATCGCCTTGCCCTCCCTCGCCGCGCCCATCCCCTCAGCCTCGACCCCTCATACCACCACCACTTCCAGCAACACTTCCAGCAACACTTCAACCACAACTCCCAGCATCACACCTTCTCCTTCAGACGCCTTCTCTCTGCCCATCCTAGGCGAACCCGACTTCAGCCAACTCAACGACATCTCAGTGCACTGTCCCGACCGACACAGCGAATGGGTGTACTACGTGTGCTACTGGGAGAACACGACGAAGCAGTGCGACCCGATGGGCGACGGCACCGCGGAAGAGCTGGCTTGTCAGAATTTGTGGAAGTATACGTGTGGTGAGTACTTCTCCCCCTTCTCCCTCTCTCTCTCTGCTATTATCAACCACCCTGAGCTACGATCTTTTATTTCATTATCAGTCAAGGGGGCCTACCTACCTCCTACCATACTGTTGGCTCGATGGGGAATGGGAATGCTAACTCTAGCTCCCCAGGGGACCGCGCTCACTGTAGGGTGACTGAATGATTCGAGCGGCAAAGCCCGGGAGCTAGAATCAGGACTTAGCATTGAATTGGAGAATTGGTACGGTCGAATTTTGGCGATGGATGGGCCGGATGTACCAAGCGAATGCACACAAGATTGATATACAGAACGTATCATTGGTCTGGCTTCCGGCGAAGATGGATATCATGCATCTAGGTGGCTATCAAAGGCTGTACAATCACTTATACCTAGAGTGGACGCTTTAATGGACTCATAGATTGGGTTCCTGTGATATACTCAGCTCTCCCTTCCATGTATCATCAGTGAACATACTCACAGTTAAAATTGTTGACTACCGGGGTACCTAGGTAGTCTCGTAGTGTACCTCTTAGACCTCTCGTCCTTCCCCTTGTCCAGCATGATCCAATCACAATTGTAAGAAGGTACGCACTGAAAAGCTGTATCAGAAGGTGAAGGATTAAACATTGACATTAACAAGATTGTAGTATAAGTCCAATTCCCGACCAGCCGCTCGTGTATAGACCATATGACAGCAATTTAATCCATACGAGAATATATATACTTTTAATTGAAATACAACTCTAAGTTCCCTTTACATTAGGAGGTAGGTAGTATATATTTAGGATTCCCTCTTCAGAGGAGCTTCGTCGCAAGCGCAGACGGCTGCTCGAGGATAATACCCGGGCCAGCGACAACGGTCTCCTTGGTCGGGGCACCGGCAGTGTCGGCGACAACGGCCACAACGACACCCTTGGTTTCGAATTGCGCAGGGATCGTGACGCGAATCTCCTGTTGGGGCCACGCTGCCGTGTCGATGGGCACGCTGACGTTCGCGAGGCCGTGGAAGAAAACTGCGTAATACTGCGTGTCCGGATTGAACCTGGGCTGATTCGTCGGGTCGGTGAAGTTAAGCCCTATGTTGGAGCCGGGTGTCAACGATGTGGTGTTCTTGGCCGCAGATAGAGCGGGCAGCTTCTGGCGCGGCGACGGGTATTCAGGGTTCTGGATGGGGCAGCTTCCGGGCACGATGAAGGAGTTGGTCGTGTCGAGGATCTGGTTGGCGTAGGGGAACGAGGTGTCAGTCGGTCCGCCAAAGGGGTTGGTCTTCCAAATCTCGATCAAGCTCCAGACTTCGTGGCGCGACTCGGTTTGGCCAATGGCGAGCATAGCTCCTTGTGACGATGGTAGCTTGACTGACTGGACGAGACCAGTTAAGAAAGCCATACTAGAGATCTCGAGAACCGTGACGAGGGCCAGGAATGAGATAGGATCGTAGAAGGGATACTGGTGTTGGCATGCGCCGGGTTTTACCGATGTAGCAGAGATCTGGTTCTGGAAGATGCGCAAGTGACCGGCTTCGTTATTTCGGATCTCTTGGATGCGCTGGTACGTGTTGTTTGGCATGCCAGCCTTGATGAAAGCCGTCTCGTTGAAGGCCTCTACGGCTTGCTGGTAGAAGTCGAAAATAATCCATTCAGCCGACAGCAAGTTCTGCCATACTTGATCATCCTCGCCAGGCGGTCCGACCTCCGTTGGCAAGACAGCATCTCTCAAGTACCCAGGGAAAGGGGCCTCGACACCGTAATATGTGCTGAAGAGGGGATCCTCACCCGGCTTAGGGCCGTAATTGGGGTCGGCGAGCTTCTGCGTCTCCACGAACGACCTGATCGTTCCGTGGACGGGCTTTGCGGTAGCAAGAGAAACAAGAGGGCTCAGTAGGCAGGCCTGGAAAAGAGATCGGATCGCCATGGTGGAGGACAGCTTGTGAAAGCTCTTGAGAATTGAAGAAACGAGAGTACCAAATTCCTTGCAACAGTCCTACTGATCGACTTCGACCAAGGCGGAATGTCTGTTTATATTGTGCTGCCAAGTCATATCTGCGACCTCCAATAGCGCGTCTTCAGGGACGCCACAAATACCTCCTAGCGGACGGCTGGCCGACCATCCAAATCTCGCTTGATGATATCATGGATGGGAATCACAAAGATACGAGTTAGACCTGCAGCAGCCATGCAGAAAAGAAAACTTGATCGAGACCTGCTCGAAATAGCACTCCGACCAATTACAAGAATAGTGATCCGGAACTAACGGCCCATGCATTCTGATCGACAGGTCCGTCTGCCGTATTGGCTGCCACTAGATGGCGGAAGGCCTAACTAATCGGCGGTATTTCCACGAGCCGAAAGGGCAAGAAAAACGGCTAGTTCCAAGCCTTCCGGCCTCCACGTTGCAGACCAAGATGCTAGTGTGGGGAGCTGAAAAGGCTATTGTCACGTACTGGAACAGTACTTGAGAAACTCTACCTTGATACTAACTAATCAAGCAGTGTCTAGTGTCTGATATGACCATAGAGCGGTGATTGCGATGAGCCAATATGTGATTTGCGATTCGATGTCCCGGTTAGGAACAGGTGAATCTATGAAGGGCTCTGGGCCCTAATCTTGATATCGGAATAGGTGTGGTTGTACAACGTCTATACGGAAAGGGGGTGATACGACAGCACCAACGCATTGCTGCATCATGTGCAGATGGGGGGATAAACTTGCCCCCACGCTACCTGCGATGCTGTAATGCTGTAATGCCATTCCGGATTAGATCCGCGGGACACTGGAAGCAATGACGGCGTTGGCAAAAAGAGGAAAACTGCTCCCTTGGTCCAGAAAGGGAACCAGCTCCTCAATACACGTACATGTGGCAAAGGGGGCGGCTCTGTACTACAGAGATCTAGTGTTACCTTGTATCTCGAACTAACGGAGACTAGCAAGGGATGCTCCCGGCTGGAGCTTTGTTAAGCAACTCCCTAGTCAAGGTATTGCTTATAGTTGATGTTTAGATTGGGTGGTGACGAGTCTTACATACGAGTAAGAATTGGTAAGAAAGAAAGATTGTTTACGGCAGGTGTTTCCAGATTCGCTGGCCGCTAAGACAATGTCGCATTGTGACAGCTCGAATTCTGATATTTCGCTGACCATTCATTTGTTGATGATTCAGCTTCCGCACCTACCTGGAGAATAAAGTCGTGGGCCATTGGCTTGGCTCGATGCCGGTGGCTGCATATATCACTGCCGTTTGGCGTAACGATCGGCGACTCTAAATCAGCGTGCCGTATTTATGGGGCTCACTTATCCCTTTGTAGAAAATAGAAATGCACTTCTCACGGCAGAGAAATCTCCCTCGATGAGACATGCATTCGAGTAAATCTTAGGCAACCCAGGGCAAGACGCGCCTAGTAGCGCGACGATGATAGACTACTATCATGAGTCGGCTGAGATGCTGGAACCACCAAAGCCTGATGGTTGCTATTCTTACTCTCCTAGTTGCGCTCATCTTCTCAAGTCCTGGCACATTAACATATATATTCCTCTCATCTGATAATCTACACCCTACTGCCAGCATATGGGATGGATAGCTAATGGATTCTTGGCGCGACAAAATATGAAAGGACCTCACTTCGTGTACCAGAGGAATCCGGGCTTGCTCAAACACGTTCACGCGCCTTGGGTAAAAGTCCAGAGATATGGCAGAGAAGTCTCTTGAGACCCAGGCAAGGTGGTGCCAGTACTTCATCTAATAACCCGAAAGTTACTCCCTTGAAGATTCCACTAGGCTCATGGGCCGTATCATCCTTATTATTGGAGGCGTTCAGATTACAACAAGCCGGCCCGATTTTATGAGCGGAATCCGCCAAATCTGAAGTAATTCACACTGGCATCAGCATCGATTTTATCTGTATACCCCTATTCGACGACTTTGCCTCTCTACAGCCTCTAAGAAGCCCATGTCTACAACCTCGCCAAAAAACCCTCAATTATCTCACCCGCCCTCTTCGCCAATCCCCTCACCTCCTCACCCAACTCCTCATTACCCGCCTCCTGCTCAAACCGCTCCCTCCAAAACCTCCACCGCGCCGTACACCACATAGCCTCACCCCCCCTATTATACCACGGCAACATCCTCTCCCTCGTCCCCAACTCCACCCTCGCATCCAGAGGCACCACCTCCTCTCCCTTCGGCCGTTTCCCCCACATCCACTCCCCAGCAATCAAGATCCAAACCGCCGCAATAGTAACCAGCACCGACATCTGCACCTCCATTGGCGCCTTACGATGCGACGCCGTCGCCCCAGCCTTAGCCTCCAGCGCCACCCTCAAAGCCCCCACCCCATTCGCCGCAAAATCCGCGGTCCCGCTCGCAGTGAGCCGCGCAACGAACGCATTGAAATTAGTATACGCGGCCTGCTCCGGGCCCGTCCACCCCGCGCCGCACCCGCAGCAGTCGTTCCAGGCCTCGCCGGCGCTGGGGCCCAGCATAACCAGGTCGCTCCACAGGGTCCCCGTTTCCCAGATCCAGTTCCGTTTCAGGGGGATGGAGGTGTGCTCTGGTAAGGGCGGGTTTGGCCGCGCTTTGAGGGTTCGCACGAGGTTGATGAGTTTGGCTTGTTGCACTGTGTCGGTCCAGGGGATACGCTTGGACGCGTGGAGGATGCCGTACCAGAGGGCCCAGAGCTGGCCCTCTGTTGTGGGGAGCGAGGAGGTCTCGGGACTGGGCTTGGGGATGTCTTCTTCGGGGCCCCACTGCATGGATCGATGTTAGTACAGAAGTCGCTAAGTGGTCGCTAAGTAGTAACGAGGTAGGTAGCGTAGGAAGTTTTAGAACAACGTACCATCTTGAGCGCCTTCTCAGCACTATGATAACCCCGTTGGGTACGCGCCACCCTCTCCGCCTCATATAACGCTTTGCCGTAGTCGGCACTTGAATACGATGCATCGATGGGCTTAGCCAGAGTATCCGCAGCCGTAGCCGCGTCGATATCGCCGGCGAGGAAGGCGTCTATGACTGAGGTGTCGCCGATGAACCAATTCCGCCTCTTAGCGATCGCATCGATTTTAGCCGGCTCATCGAGCGTGTCATCTTGTACGATCCGCTCTATGTCTTCTTCCTCCTGCTTTATCCGCGGAGGCACGTATTCTGGCCCCGGCGAAGGGGGACTCATAGTTAGTAGGTCCTCTGCCATTATGAGAGAGTAGCTAGTCGTACAAACAGGTGACTAGAGATGATTCCAAAGATTGCAAAGGAGAACGAGTATTGGCAGAGGATAGATAATAATT
This sequence comes from Hypoxylon sp. FL0890, assembly GCA_022497025.1. Classification (NCBI taxonomy): domain Eukaryota; kingdom Fungi; phylum Ascomycota; class Sordariomycetes; order Xylariales; family Hypoxylaceae; genus Hypoxylon; species Hypoxylon sp. FL0890. The sequence continues at coordinate 62,128 of MU386582.1, read as the reverse complement.
TTATACCTGTAAACCCATTATGTTATGATTGTCCTGAGCCGTTTGCAGCTGCTCTCATAGCGGCGGCGCCGTATGACTCCAACCGGTATGGTCTCCACATGCTTCGCCTCACTTAGAGCATAGGCAACAACCTCAGCAGATGAGGCGTGGAGTGCGATTTGCAAACCATCGTATCAGGCAAAAACATGAAATTCGAAATTAGCGTCCTTGGTCGTCGATTTTAAACCCACCGACGAGGCGGTTCAGTGCGGAGCTCCCCCAAAATTGCGTACAGCACATCCAGACTTGAAGCTCCAAAACTAAAACAAAGTCTGAGATAGTTGACTTCAACCACCTAGTAAATTTCTCATTATATGGATTGCGGATCGTCAAGCAATAGGCGAGGACATCCGAGAGTATCGAATAATGAATCTAGAAAGAAGGGATGGTCCATTTAGTCGAGCTAAAGGCGCGTAGAGCTCTTAAAGCGAACCTATGGAACTTGGTCGAGTTGTGGGGTGATAGTTTACCTATAAGTAAGTCATAGACACCCAGCCACAGAACTCCGATGACGACCTACTCTTGCATGTAGGTGCCAGAGACATGTTCAGCAGACATGAATAATGCTTCTCGTCTTCAGCACCACTAGAACTACAGAGTACTGGGTCCGTATACCTAATCTATACCTACCTACCTATGGATATCGATACTGTATCGGGTACCTATCTACCCCTAAATCCCAACTACACCCTTTCTATACACGAGGGTGCGTGGTCCTCAGAAGCTGAACATTGACGCCTCGTTGTAATATGGAAGATAAACGAACAAATACGTGGAGCCGTCATATGAGGCAAGCTGTTAGACGAGACTGTTCCTTGTTGCGGCCAGAAACCCCGAACCGTAACGGAGAACACGGCTTAGTAACCTAGGATAACAAGAGCTAGCTTATTCCATAAAGTGATCGCCCGTTTTAGTATTCCTGATATCCATCTTCGCGTCGTATGAAAGACCGTCCCGCGAGTCGATATCTTTGAAGTATCTTCCGGGATGATAAATCACTGTTAAGATACCCAAACTGCCATCAAGAATCCGATCCCTCCCCATTGACCAGGGCCGTGGGTGAACCCAGTAATCTTCATAATTGCAAGACTAATAGATGCGGCCGAGAGACTCGTGTCGACACAGACGGATTGGGTATAATATTCGAGTACCTATAACAAACAACAACCAGCCGCCTTTCAAGTATTCAGGGGTAAACCCTCTCCACAAAAACAAAACTCGACAAATCCGCCTCATCCGGCTGATACAGCAGCACCTCATCATTCGATATGCCATAAAGCATGCTATCCTCGCTCGCCGATATAGCCGTGAAATTGACCGACGGCCCCGAATGGAAGGTGATACTCGGTATACTCCTAAAGTGGCCGCCCCACCACAGAGCCGTGACGGTGCCGTTGGGGAGGAGGGTGAGGAACATGGTCTGTGTGAAGTTTTCCATGAGGGTGACGGTGAACTGTAGACTTGGGGATGGTGGAGGTATTGAGTCGATTAGGGATCCGTCTGGTTTGTGTTAGTGGTCATATATCGTGTTTAGATGGACTCCTCGGTGAGTAAGAAGTCGATATTGAATGGCAGGTGACCTACCGCTCGCCCAGCCCTTTATATACGTGCTTTTCTGCATGGTGCCCACCATCCCCGAGCCGAGGGACTCCGTAACAAGAACGACTCGGTCAACGCTATACACCCCATCGGAGTCGGGACCCAAGAGCTGAGGTATCAGGCCCAAGCTAGAGTTATCGGCCACTGCCCTCGCTTCAACCACCTTAGTTGGACTCCGCCAATTACTCGCATTGAGAGCGTTTATATCGCCTGCGGGCGTCTGATACGCCACGATCCAAGTCCCTATGGCACTATCCGTCGAGCCTCTCTGCCACGTAGCCGCTATCTGAGAACCTGGGTACGTCTCCGGTCCGTCGCCGTAATTCGGATCATGCTCCCAATCATCCGGCTGCGCGTCAGGGTTCTTAAGCCAGACCGCGCTCAAGTAGTTATCCGGAACTAGGAACCAGAGGTGCGTCTCAGTCACATTATTGTAGTAGCACGACGCGCTGGCCATGGACGCCCCAGGTAACGGATCCAACGGGGTTGTAGAGCCCCTCAAGATTTCCGTGATGTTACTCGTGGTCCATGTTTTATTCTGTGAATCCCATCTTCTGCCAATAATAGCGGAATTCGTGTCTTGGAAGAAAACTGTTCGGTGCATGTACCCGTTGGCATCTGTTCTATTAGAAGACGCTAGTTTCGATATGCTGAGGACATTGACGTTGGAGTCTGTCGTGGTATCGTTTGCGCTCGAATTGCCATCCGAATTATCTTGAGACCCATCTGAATGCTTCGAAGTATAATGCTGCGAATTCGCCAGGCCGCCGGCGACTCCTCCAGCGATCGCACCGATTATCACTAGCAGTCCTCCTGCGAGTAGGAAATAGAACGTGCGCTTCGGCAAACCACAGATCCTGGCGGCTGGTTGTTCATGAGGTGCTGGTGGATCGCTTAGTGGTTGTTCCGTCTTGTAGTCGATAACTTGGGGAAGATATGTGCCTGTAGTATCATTCTCGAATGCAGCTGGTTGAGGGTAAAGACTCTCAGGGTTGGTGATAGCCTCTTTATGCGTTCCGTTGGGGTCACAACCTTCAACTCTCCTGACCTCTAGCGTGCTGTAAGACTGCATGATTACGGGCTTCCTTCGGGACCGGAACGTATATAATGCAGAGAAGTCATTTGCGAAGTTGAGGTCCTATTGCCATCATTTCGATTAGTTGTTGTCGTCAGGTCGACAGCCCAGGAAATGCCCATTCAAACAAAGTATTTAGCCAACTGCAGTGTGGGAGCGGTTCTCCCCTGTGCCGGCGAGACATCTCAGCTTCGTCCATCTAGTGCTGATGCTGAGCCAATTATGAGCGACAATTCCAAACATATCATGACGCTTGTGTAACCATAGTCCTACCAAATCTGCCCACGGAATAACCTGACTCTTAGAGCCCTAGGGATATTAGCAGTGTGTGAAACCCGAAACCTGGTTGACAGCCTTGACCACCACCTATACGAGGAAATCGTTGCGATTTGTCAGATCTCGAAGGATCGTACTTGACGCACGATAGAATTGCAACCCACACATTTCTAGTTAACAATGATTGCTCTCATCAAGCTGTAGCAAATAGACTTGGTGAATTTACCCTGGGCTTTCAGCTATCGGCCAAGTGAAACTAAAGCCCCCGTGGCGCCGAGAGCGAGACATGGTGAGACAAAGCAGAAATAGAGTGATGTCGCCGGACGGGTGGTAATTAAAACCACGGAGATAGTAGATGCGGACTTTGTCAGTCCAAGTAGGTAAGGTATAGGTGGTAGTGTTCAGAGGCGTAGTTGTCGAGTCTTGAAGTTTAGATTGGTAAGGACCTAGGTAGGTTGGTATTAATTCCGTCCCGGCGATGGACAGTCGGTCTTAACTTCCGTTTAGACCGGCATTGATTGCCCTATTTCTATTGGCAATTAGTAGGACTATACCTTCTCGACCAATTCTGATGGACTTCCCCAATCAATACCGCGCCAAGCTCCAAACAAGTTATTTTAGTATTATTTTTTTATTATTACCTGCTATTATACGCGCTTTGCCTGTTCCCGGCACGAAGCGCCGGTCCGGATTATGCGACATGAAGGGGAACATGCGTTGAGGCTGCCATGGTAAACGTCCCTCCATGCAGTCCTATATGCTGAGATGCTTTTGTCATCACCCAACCGTCCAGAACGCCTCTATGTAAGCTACTCCGATCGTACATTATCTACACACGTAGCCTGCCCCTAACAGCCTCCACCCGTTTCCCCGTCGTAGCCCTGTCGCTAAATATGTCGTTATCGATTAAGGGGTAAGTAATACAATTCGAGAACGGTCGTGACAGACGCAGCCCTCTGCAGCTCGATTCGTCGTTTCCTCAAGGTCGGAACGCAAAAATCCCAAACACGAAATGACGATCCAAGCTCCTAACCAGTGGACGCATTATCCGACTAGCTGACACCGGCCTAGGCCTTTAAGCCTTGCGGGATCGTGTTGTAACACCGCTGGTCTTAACCCCAGTGGCCAGAATGGGCTGGGCACTGCTTGTAACTGTGTGGTGGTCCGGAAGAGGAGCCTGCGACATTCGGCGGAGAGTTTTGCGTGTGCTAGGCGCCTTGTGGTCCTTCTTATATGTAGCAAAGTAGAATGAGATGAACAGGACGAGGTATGAAGTAAGGGTACCGATGCCAGCGAAGGCGGCGAACTCCTCTCCAGCACACTTGCCAGCGTTGGGCATCCATTGGAAGTAGGTAGACGTGAAGTAAGTATAGGACGCGAAGTAGACAAATCCTAGATGCAAGAATTAGTACTCGCGAGCAAATTATTTCCGTGGAATGTACAACGTACCGAGGTCAATGATGAACTGAATGATCTGGAGACGGGTAATCCATTCCTTCCACCAGATTCGGACTCCACGGGCACTCTGGAAGTAGTACCAGTACATCACGACGTGGACGGTTAGGTTCAGGGTGATGACGACCCACGACACCGAGGTAGAACCAATCAGCTGGGTGTAGCAGAGGAAGGCCGTAGCACCGTGGTGGTAACAGTGGAGGAAAGCTATACAGCCTGTTAGATTGGGTCTTCGTCGTTCTGTTTAAGAATTGCACTTACTCAGAGGCTTCTTCTTCAAGAACAAGAAGACGGTGTCCAGGAGTTCCAGGTACTTGGTCAGGTAGTTCAGCTGCCTTGGGTCAGCTTCTTCGGATTGTAAAATAGAGTTATTAAGAACAGCGCAAACTTACATAGTAGAGGACAACCAGCGGCTGAGTCCAGCCTCCATCAGCGTCGCAAATGGCATAAAAGATACCATGTCGAACGACAGTTGGAAGCAGTTGTTCAATGAACAGCGCAAGAAGGATTGCACTGATGGCGGTGAGGTAAAAGTTGTGGATCAAGAACAGCGTTCTCAACTTGAAGGGCTCACGGTTTCGCATCAATTCTCTGCCACCGAAGATAATCCCGTAGTATATGACAATGAAGATCAACGACTGTTTCATAGTCGACATAGGGGTCTTGCCGGCTTCGAATCGAAAGTCCTCCGCCGGATAGCCGACTACAGCCTCGAAGGCTTTGCTGAAGTAGGGCCATAGATGGATTCCGAAGGGTCGGTCTATGGTTGGGAGAGGAATGGACTCCCAGAGAGGGACGGGAGCGGAGGAAGCCATGGCGAAGCAGAATAGTCGGCCCTAGGTGCAATTGAGGCGTGTAATCCAGTTCGCGCAAACGTATGCGCTCGGAGGACGACTTGGGGAAATAGGACTACCGACGACGAGTAGTCCAGTAAAAGAAAACGGTTGTCTGAAGGAGTGACAGGAAAGAAGTATTAGACCCGGCGATTGACTCGCCAAGGGGAGTTGTGCAAAAAGAGACGGTACAAAAAAAAAGAGAAGATTGTCCTCGACGATGGGAAAAAAGTTGAGGATGGGATATGGTTCATTTCAACTCCACGCCAACAAAGGGGGAAAGGGCCTACGCGACTCCTGATTGGGTAAGATCGCGTCGCGCAAGGATTAGGATTACCTATACCTTCGGAATTGGCGGGACCCTCGGTCGCTCATTCTCCACCTTTTTGGGATAAGGCTGCAATCAGATTATAATAAGCACGTGCCCCCTTGTATATGTATACGTGTATGTATATTGTACAGCATTTTGTAAGTTGTACCAATCTGCCGGACCATAACTCCCGCTCTATGAGGTAAGGACTTAGTTGCGCACACGCCCTTCGTACCTGCATGCCTTATGCTGGCATATTAATGGCAATTAAACTTAGCCGTAGCAATCATTTGCAATGAAAACTGGCCGATTCGATGGTGTCATTTCCCGTGTTTTCTTCTTCTCCCTTCCCTCGATTCCATAGTTGCGCATCTGAAAAGCAAGATCAGACATCTGAGATAGATTACAGATTGATTGAGATCTCAAACACCGTGCATCTGTCGTTCATCAATAATCATACGCATCCATTACGGCACAGTTAAATGAAATAAGTCTAAAGATAGGTAGACCTATGAACCTCGGCCAATCTCGAAATATGGGTCCTTTCCCTAGGTCAAGGAACTGGAATTCATATCCAATCTCGTCAGATGTCAAATTCTAGAAGTCTTCTACCGATAGGTAGCAACGCTACCGAGAGCGATTGAAGGACAAGGTTGCTTGTTCACAAGTTTCCTTGTGATAGGTGCTTGAGTTGAGGCTTGAAGCCACGTCGCTTTGTGGCTGGAGTAGTTGCCGATCTTGTGCAACCCGTGCAAGATCGCAAAGTCTTGACAATCGGTTGGCGGGCGAGTCCTCTGCCCAAAATGATGTAAGTAGAATCAAGCGCATTCTTAACTATATGTAGATGATAACATTATACAAAATCCAGTCCAGCATATTTGAAGCATTTTCAAACGAAGACAAGTTAGCTTAGCTTGAAATCTCACACTTCATTCACACTTCCTTTCTACCCATCCTCATGTTATGGTCATGTACAGATAAGGAGAATAATAACGTGATCCCCGCCGTAGACACCCGATCCATACGGACTACCTTACGTTACCTAGGTAGGTAAACTACACGGAGAACACGGTTAGGATATAGAACATAATACGTGTAAGCACTTATAGTTTTTAGAAGTGTCTTCACATTCTAATGGTTCATTTTACTTATAAAGCTATAGATCGCTCCGTTGAACCGGTATCAGCTATTTACTGTAGACCAGGAGCTGCTATGAGGAAAACTTAAAATGCAGCATGGCCGATCTGACACCGATAGCCGTTATTTCAAAATCGGGTCGAAGTTGCGAGTTTGGTTTTCTCAGAACTGATGTGTAGTGTTTTGGTCCCATTGATATAAGTCTAACTGGTGATATCATCATAGGGAAATATTGTAAAAACACTTTCTGCTTTATCTACCTCTCAAATATAAAAGGCTGAATGACGTCGAATCCGAAGCCCGAATTCGCCGTAAGTAAGGAGCTCCCCGAGAACGCTTAGGCCACTTTCTCTATTCTCCCTCTCGCAGCACGTAACTAAACCCCATTAATGCAAAAGTCGGCTCACTAAGCTCCACCCGCCAACGACCGACGGGCGAATGAGAGGGCAGTTATTGGTCCCAAGGTTTACCACGCATCTTTCGATTTGTGAAGAAATGCAAATGCAAATCGAGGCACCTTCATTTCCAATTTTTAAACCTTGACCCGAAATCAAAAAGCTCCAACGCCCGAGCTTCCCACTCACTCATCGTCGCACCAGATCGATAAAAACTCTCCGCTCTACCATATCCCATCCCACCCTCTCATTTTTCCCCCCGTCTATTTCCTTTTTACTCAGCCTGGTAATACATAAGTAAGATGTCCTCCATGTCGCTCCTCCGAATTGCCTCGCGCGGCCCCTCCAGAACCTTCTTCCGCGCAAACCGACCCGTCGCTCCCACCCGATCCAGTGCGTTCTTCGTCCCGGGCCTAATCGCCGGCTCCAGCCTCAACTTCAGCACCACCGTTGCCCGAAGAGCCGCGCACCAAGAGGAGACGTTCGAGGAGTTCACTGCTAGGTAAGGAAGCTTTTTATACCGCAGCAATAGGTCGGATGGGTTAGGCTGGAAGCTATGGGGAGAAGAGCTTTACCTCGGTCCACTTGATTGAGAGTATTTTTGTTATCTGAAGAGCTCAATTGGCTCTGGGACGGGATTGTGGAAGCTACAATATCGCTCAATTGGTCGTATGCACATTGGGTCGGATGCCAATTCACATCCAATGCAAGTCAGATAAGCTAACCCGAGCTTCTGCAACAGATACGAGAGCGAATTTGAGAAGGTGCAGGATGTTTTCGAGCTCCAGGTTTGTCGCTTTCCTGCTTTTCCGTACTGCCTTTACCTAGGTCATATACCTCTTACCTCGATGCCGCCCACCATGGCCAAATACCTAGCTCGACCCACTCTCTCCACACGTCCGAAGTCAAAATATCCTATTACGCCATTACGCCATTACGACATTATAGTAAACAAGACGGAACATAGCTAACCATAACCACAGCGCAACCTAAACAACGCCTTCGCCTACGACCTGGTGCCCTCCCCCTCCGTCGTCGAGGCCGCCCTACGAGCCGCCCGGCGCGTCAACGACTTCCCCACCGCCGTCCGCATCTTCGAGGGCATCAAGGCCAAGGTCGAGAACAAGGACCAGTACCAGCAGTACCTAGACGAGCTGAAGCCTCTGCGCGAAGAGCTCGGCGTCGTGCTGAAGGAGGACCTGTACCCGGAGGAGGCCAAATAAACGTTTCGCGGCTAAAAAGTTACACAAGGATTTAGAGGGGTAGGAGCAGAGAAGAGTTGCAGCACGAAGAATACGTATTTGAGTACGTGACGTGGAGAGCAACTCGAAAGAGCAGAGCAGATGAGAGGAGAAGAGAGGAGGAGGAAGAGAGATTGGCGGTTGGGAAGGGGAACCGAAAAGAGCAGAGCCTGGCATGTATTGGCCTTGGATGTTTTCTTCCCGCCGCACGTGTATATGTCTACTACCTTTACTACAGTATTACACCAAACAACGAATTAGAATCCGAAAATTCTCTCTCAGGGGCTCGCTACACTAGAAGACAGATAGATGGCCATATTCATGGGGCATAGAGGCCAGAGAAGAGCTGGTACTTCTCTTGAAGCTGCCTCTCTCATTGTTCCCGTGTAAAACATATGTCTGCTACCGCCAAATAGACGCAAGTCCCGAATGCTTCACAGCGTTCACAATTTCTCCATCCACTTCACCAGTTGCCTGGAAAACCAACTCGCAGCGAATTCCTAACTTAACCCGTACTCCCTTCAGCTGTTAGTCTCAACCAACAAACACCCAACTCACCGTCTTGAGGGACAATTAAACCCCGAAGCCATTATTTCACAGATATAATCCTTTTCGGTCGAGTATCGTACGAGGCGTCAGCTATATGCGGAAAAGCGTTCTGCACTGTACTAATAGTTTGGGTTTGGGTTTGGGTTTGGGTTTGGGGGCCGTTGGTTATTGGTACTGCTAGATTAGGTAGGGGAACAGATAGGGGAATGGAATATGATTCGAATATGAGCAGGGGAAGTAGTCCTATGTAGACTGGTACTGGTAAAAAGGAAAGGGGGAAGTGTGTAGGTACCTAGGTACCTAGGTAGGTTAAGAGCAAGGAGCAGGCTCTACCCCTATTTATACTCCTTATTAACTTACCTACCACATACCTACTACATTCCAATACTACACTACTACCAGGACTACCTCTACGCCGTACGTATACGATTTTCACCGCCATTTACCACCTCGTCACCATTCTACCATCATTACGAAACCCCAGCAAGCAAGCAAGCAACCTACACTACATAATCACTAGACAGAGTCACTAGCCACAACACAACACAACACAACGCAAATCAAAACAAAGCAATCAGATCGCAGCGCAGCAAAACAGCAAGTTTATTGCTACCTATCCACGACACACCCATCTACTATACATCCATCCTAGAGTCCGCACCGCCACCATACAAAACTTCGCGGTGGGGAACCAGCAAAACCACCTGCAGGCGCACAGGAGCAAACCCGGGGGGAGAGGAAGAAAGAGGTTATGGCAGGACCTCCGGGGGCGCAAGGGGACCTATCGTCAAAAGCTTGAACAAGGAGAACTTGCAAAAAAAGGGGGCCGGGGCCGACTGGTACAACGCAACGCAACGCAACGCAACGCAACGCAACGCAACGCAACGCAACGCAATGCTAATAATAATAGTCTGCTACCAAACAATAAAAAACGGAGAAGGGGAGAAGGGAATCCAGAGGCCCCCAACCTCTTTCCATCCTTCTGTGATGTATGCGGGGGATCATAACGGGATCGTAATATAACATCATCTAATAAGATGATTATAGGTAAGTACCTATAGGTAGGTAGGTCGGTAGGTAAGGAGACGTAACTCTTCTCAATGGGAAGTCTGTATAGTGAAAGAGACTATATACGAGGCCTAGAACCGGCTCTCTCGGAGATGCGAGGCACGGTTATTAGGAGCAGGAGTGCCGCTTCCGGCGCCGGTCTCGAAGACGCCCGTAGGAGGCGGGGCAGGACTGGTACCCCGGCTGCTCGAGCCTCCCTTGCCACGGCCGCCGTTTCGCGGGCTATTGAAGGCCGGTAGTCGAGGGCTATGCGGAGCACTACTCTGGCGCGTTGTCCTCCGGCTTTCCTTCAACGTTTTGAGCTCGTCCTTGAGCCGGCTGAGCTCGGCGTCTCGGTCTCGCACAGTTAACTTCTGCTCGTTAAGCAGTCGAAGGAGCTCCTCACTCTCACTCGCCGCGTAGATCCGGTTGACTTCGACAACGTTGGCCTTAGCCTTGCGATCAAGAGCTTCGACGCGTTGTTCCAGAACACGATTCTCGCCATTGAGCTCTGCGGCTCTCTTGGATGCGTCCTGATATGCGTTCTTCGCGTACTCCAGATCCTTCTCAGTATTGCCGACCTTCTTCTCTAGCTGCTGGATCCTGCTCTTAGTTCTCTCTAGCTCCTTCTCGAGGAGGACTATTCCGGGGTTCGAGGAGTTGAGAAGTAGATCCTTTGCCTTAGATAATTGCTTCTGAAGCTCCGCATTCTTCTCCTTCAAGTCGGCATTCTCTGTCTTGCTAGACTCGAGACTCTTGCTAGCCTTTGTCAATTCCTCCTTAGCTTTGTAGTAATTATCCTCATACGTCTCCAGGTCTTTCATTGCGGTCATATACTTGGTCCGTAGGAGGTCTAATGAAGAGCGGTAGCCCTCAGTCTCTCTCTGGGATCTGTCGCTAAGCTGGCGAAATAGCTCCTCTTGTTCTTTGCTGTTTTGCACTTGAGACTCGAGGCTTGCGATCTACGAGATGTTAATCCGGGCCTATACATAGGTACTGAGCAACATGATTAAACGAACCTTTGTTGACAATGCCTCTAATTTGTCAACTGGCACCGAGATGACTGCCTTGGGAGAGTCGCCTGTTGAATCATCCCCAATGAGTCCTTTCAGAGCGTCGCTAATATGGCTCACATTGGTCACAACAGTAGGCTGAGATACTCTGGGGCGTTTAGACGAGGTTTCCTCTGCCTCGGTCTATCACACAGTTAGCCTCTGTAAGTCTAATGAAGTTCATAGTACTTTGACTTACGTCATGCGATCTCTTGCGACTGCCGGGATTCTGCTCAGTGTCGAGGCCAGAAGCAATGTGTACATCCTCAAACACGTCCTCAGGGATCTCTTGAGATTCCCAATAGAAATCATCGTCATCCGGATCCTGAATGTAGTCTGCGAATTTTTCAGCCGCCTTGTGCAGCTTATATATCTCCGAGCCGTTACCCTCCACGTATCGCGTTGCTTTGACTAGCGCAAGAACAAGTATGTTCTTCCGTTCTAACAGCTCTAGCTTCTCCGAGACACGCATGTTAAGGTGTTGGATAGAGCATATATTCGCCAGGACCATCAAGACGGGTGAGCGTTCTCTGACTGAGGATGGGAGCAGCTCGGGGCGATACGTGTGGTCGAATGCTATAATTGCATCGATATCTTCGGGGATGGAGGACGGTCCATCAAGTGTTGATGAAATCACGACTGTCAGAGCATGCTGGGCGTTGGAAGCACTAACGATTTCCTGGCCAGAACGCACGCAACGATAACCTTTGGTTTGCATAATAGTTCCAAGCAAGTCCATCAATTTTCCGGGACGGACCAAGATTAGAATCTTCTTATCCGACTTCACATCAGCCAAATAAGTGAGCAGCTCGTCAACAAACGCGAACTTGGCGTTGGTGCCAATGGCGTGTTTCGTGATTTGAGAGGGTGTCATATACGGAATGGTCTCCATGAAGGTCGGAAAATCGCAAATGTCGAACAGACGGGACAGCATCTCATCAAGCTTCAACACTGTCGTAGGATGCGGCTTCTGACGAGGAGAGGCAAGAAAACAAGCCGTAAATTCGTCAATTAGCTCCCCACTCTCGCGAATGACATCGTTATATACGGGCCGCGAATTATTATAAAAGGGTAGAGTGATCAAGTACTCATTTGGTCCAGTCGGAACATAGGGAAGGAGACCCTTTGGGTAATTAGGGGGGGTCTGCTCCTCCTCGTGAGGAAGAGCGAATGCGTCTAGATCTGCTATTCCCACACTAGGCTGGACATCTGTGTCGCCCTCGATGGACGACAGTGTTAACGTTGACGGATCTAACGTTGCCGGTTCTCCTTCACGCTCATCCGGCGCCCGTACGGCCTCCGCGACGGAAGATTGCTCCTCAATAGGAGGCTCGTTTTGAGGTATTTCGAGAGGCTGGGTTAAGAAACTCGGAGACGCCACTTGTATGGGAGTGATTGGGCTAATCTCAGGTCCAACAGGAGGTTGAAGGGCTGGTACCTCCTGAGTGTTTCCATGATGAGCGTCAACTTGGTTTGTATCCGTCGAAATCGTGAGAGATGGAGAGGCCCCTGGCAGTGAAGCGAAGTTGCGTTCTCGTATCAGTCTGAGCCTCTCACGTAAGGACACGGGGGTCCCGGGAGTCTCCATGATCGCAGGTGCAGCTTGCTGCTGTGGTGTAGAAGGCGGATTGCTAGGATGGCCTGAAGTTGTAGATGCAAGTTGCCTAATAGGTGATTCCTCTGTTTCGTCACTATTAGCCGGTTTGCGGTGGTGGCTTTGTGATAGCTCTACACAACTCGGCACAGGTTGCGACCCACGTTGGTGGCCCTTTGAAGACGACGTACTCCTAGTATTACCGTCTAACTCGCTCAAGGCCTGACTTGAGTCTTGTGAATCGTGCTGAAACTGCGGGTCCTTTGGTTCAGTATCAGGTACAACTGAGTCTTCGTCGTACACCGTGAAGTTCGAGTGACTGCGCGTGACAAGCCCTCCCTGTTGGCTACTTAAAGGCTGTACGATCTGGGCTGCTTGAGAGTTGCTTTGTTGTGACGTGAAGCTGTTACTGTTCACAGATGTTTGGTTTTGACTCACACTCGTCACAGAGACAAATTCATCAGGGTAAACGTTGTGGTGGGTGTTTTCTCGTGTTAAGAAACTTGAATCACCTCTACTGGTGCTGCTCTGTGAGTTGTTCGGATCAACAGAACCTGGGTCTGTTTCAATCACAAAGGCAGAGCTTGACAAGTTTGCTAGTGTGCCAACAATACGGCCATCAATCTGATGCGAAGGGATTGTTGTTGTTGTTGAGTGAGAAGGGAAGTTGGGTTGCTGGCGGCTTGAGCTTTGCTGAGATTTAGTGACCTCTCCCCGACCTTGACTTGTTACAAGTGAGCGTTGTGGATCAGGGATGGTGTCCTGCAGTTCAGAAAGTGATATGCCAGAGATGGCTTGAGAATCAGGTATGACCCGCTGCTGTCCGTTCTCCAGTTCCACCCTGTGAGTTTGTGTTTGAGAGGTGCTTGCAGGCTGGGATGACTGCTGGCTACCTCCAGCTGTTTGTTGCGAGTCGGATGGCACAGGAAGGTATGTGTTGACATCAAATAAGGGATCCCGAGACAACTCGACCACTATGTGAGAAGTTCTCGGATGTTCAATGACCTCTTGGGCACGTCCGGACGTGTGTCTATCTACGTTGTCACTGTCCAGTCCGCCTAGTGCCTGCAATGAATACTTAGAGTCCTTGGGGTCCTCAGGGTCCTTAGTGACTGCTGGACCACAATACGTGCTTCGAGAAGGTGCAGGTGCGGACTGCGGGCGATTCTTGATAGATTGTCTCCAGGCATCTATCGCGGCGGCTGTCACGTTCTTCTCCGGTTCCTGCACTGATTTAGCTCATGCACCTGTAAGCGAGAGGAGTGCGATGGTATGCGCACACAGGGAGGAGACAGCATACCCAAGATGGCTTATGAGGGTGACCGTTCTTATCAGTCCCTTCCCAGTCTACCAAGTAGTATCTTTTGCCACGCCGCAGCTTCTCGTCAATGATGTCCCTGATAGCAAACCAACCGTCGTCGTCTTCGGGATCGTCTTTAACGGTGGCATGGGTTAACTTTCTCTTCTTCGACTTGGATGCTGGCTGTGGTTTGGGTCTGGATCGGGATCGGGATCGCGAGTAACGTTGTCGGCGAGTCTTCTCTGTGCTAAGCAGCTCGGGGTGTGCCGCGCTCATTGGCGGCAGATTCCCTGAAAATGAGCAAAATCCATAGTTAGTCTCATACGATAAGATAGTCTCGCTTGCTCCAATAGTTAAGGCTATAACGCTATGATGCTAGCTCTCACCAGGATATCGAGACTGTTGCTTCTCCAGCTAGAAAAGGCTCCCCGACTAAATGTCAGTTGTAGCCGTGCGACGAGGCTCGGTATGTTTGTCACCGGCAGGCTCCGAGGACATGGGTACCTAGTAGTCCTGGTACACTGGCTGACTGGCCTGTGGCATGCTGTGAGATCGCTGTGGGCAGTGGGCTGTGGCTCAGTGCTACTATATAAATCCCCACTACCACCATTCGCGTACAGCGCGCACACGTGGCTGAGCATTGAGTTGAAGCTAATCAAATAGTGACTTACTTGCCATAATGGACTTGAGCTACCTAATCAATACTTGTTGATTGATAAGGATATCTGTGACTTATTCGCGATGAAATGAGGTATTAAGAAAAAATAAATCCAACGCAGACAGAACCTAACAATAAGGATGAAGAAAGAAGATACTGAAGAAGTTGTGGATTGAAGTTCAGTGGCGTCGTGATGTGTACATTGCAGAAGATCAGAAACTTGGTTTCTGTTCTGGCTGACGAAGAATTGGCAGTTCGAATTCGCCGCTCGGAATAATTCTTATAGGGGCAATTCCAAAAGACGCGGTTGCCAGATCTTATGGTTGATGTACAAGAGCGAGTGCAGTTCAACTTCGTCTAGTTACTAGGTGAATACATAGTACATTAGCTAATCCTCAGTTTGACACTGACACTAACACTGACACTTGACACTGACGTGGCAGGCATAGACAGACACTACCTATCCACTATATTCATCATTGGGTATGGAGTTGGTGCCTTAATTACCAGATCTACTTTACCTAAGGGTTGAAGAAATGGCTCATTCATGAATGCCTTAAGTAACGCTAAGCCGGCGTTCCGTAACGAACCAATTACAGATACTAACAGAAGGCCTATAGAACTGAGCAGAGAGAAAGTCGACTCTCTCTAATGATACACCTATAGAACACCAGAGAGACTCCAAGTTAAACATGTCAACTCTAGATGTGACAAGCCAGTGGGAGTTACCTTTATCTAAGAGTCTCAGGGACAGACAGGAGGCATATACTACTACATGGAACAGCTTGTCTTGCTCCACGACATGAACTTCTATATCTTAAGCAAAGGCAAGCAACAAGAGCCATTCATCACCTATGAAGGAGATAAAATCAAGACATAGGAATACGTCATATATGATCTACTTAAGGGGAAGCAAGAAGGAAACGACGAATCCCCTGTGCGTCCTCTATTCATAGAGCACGAGCTAACGGCGGTAGTCTCTCACATGAGATAAGAAAAACGGCGTTATTCTAACGGTAATGAATCACCTAGCTTTTGCATAGACGTAAAGCGTGATTTAAAGACGCCCTTAACGCCGGAGCCTTTCGTTTCCGCCCGTGTCTAAGATGACTGAACTCCGTAAGGCAGCATTAACAGTTGGTGGTATGAGTCAGTTAGCAAGAAAGAGACCTTATACTGTCCTACGAAAGGCCCCTATTATCAGGAATTTAACGGAACGCGCGTAAGGAGATGAATCGATTCAGTATTCAGCCACCTTGGTAAGTAGGAGTACAAAGATAGAAGAACTCAACAACCAGGAGTTGCCCCCTTACCAGAATATATAAGAAGCAAAGCCAGTGCGACGAATAATGCAACATCGAGCCTCTTCAGGCCAGCATAACCCAAACACCTAACTCCAAAACCACCCGGGTTCTTCCAAAAGTTCATATAAATCAATGCCCCTTCTCATGCACCCACATGCACCCATCAACCCCCTCCAGCGTAGCCCAGCCCGCCTTCCCCCCTAATACAACAACTTCCCACTAGTAACCAGCTCCCGGAACTTATCCGGCGGATCCTGAAACCTATACTCGGGCCCTCTAACCACGCGATCAACCTCCTCCCTCACAAACGGATACACATCCTTCCACGCATTCCTCCCCATCCAGCAGTCCAAGTGACCATAATCCGGCACCACGCGCCTCGTATACTGGATCCCCGAGGAATCGTCGCCAGTCCCGAACGTATCGGTAAGGATCTCGTACGTCTTCTCCGTGCTCTCGACGCTGAGCACGGCGTTATCGCGGCCCACGAACAGCATGATCGGGAGACCCTTCAGCCGGCGGATATTATCGCGCGTGTCCAGCCTCTCGAAGAGGGGCCCGTTGCCCATGACGTGGCCGTCGTACCCCTGCTTCATGAGCACGTGCATGAGCGTCATGCTGACGCCTCCGAAGAACCGGTCGATCTGGCGGTGCGTCGCCTCGTTCAGGTTGTGATGGTTCCAACACCGTCCGAGGGCCATCGTGCACCTATGACAACTCGCGTTATTGCAGATCTC
Source organism: Hypoxylon sp. FL0890 (assembly GCA_022497025.1). Lineage (NCBI taxonomy): Eukaryota > Fungi > Ascomycota > Sordariomycetes > Xylariales > Hypoxylaceae > Hypoxylon > Hypoxylon sp. FL0890. The sequence continues at coordinate 45,527 of MU386582.1, read as the reverse complement.
CTTGCGCTCGTCCGGCATGAGCCTAAGGAGCTCATTGAGACCTTTCTGGAAAAAACTGTCGTTCTTGCTCGTGCTAAAGCTGAACCAGTCTCCACCCACCATCTTGTACAGACGGTCGCCCGGGATTATAGGCAAGGCAATGATCTTGAACATGTTCGCGAGACTCCAGACCGGGTTCATGAATACTTGGCTGCAGGTCAAGCCCTTGATCCACGAGGCTGGGATTGTGCCGTCGAGTAGGCCCGTCGAGAGCGCCACGCTACCCATACAGTGTGCGATGGTGTATATCTTTTCGGGTTCCTGGCCGGGTCCGGATCCGGGGTACTCCTCCCGGATCTTCTGTAGACAGGCTTTGAAGTCCAATCGTGTATCAAAAGTCGTCCAATCATCCTGCGCAACCATTAACATACCGATTCGGTGCACGGTAACCCACACCCGGTATCCTGCTCGGCAGAAGTAGTTAACGGCGTTATACCGAATGGTCGGCAACGCAAAGATCTGATGATCAACCGACGCGCCGGGAACCATGAACAAGTTCTTGGTCTCGATTGCCGGATTGGTAGACTCCCACATATGTAAAGTGGTAACGACGCCGTCGGAAGCTCGGATCTTATACGACTTAGTCGGAGGCGTGTTATTAACGAAGCCTATGTAGGTCTGGGTGGGATATTGGAGCGGTGTGAGCGGCGCTAAGAGAAGTGACATGGACTTCCGCGTGAAGAAGGTTAGGAAGTTCCCTGCGCTCATAACCTTCTGGAGGATGCTGCTTCCCGTGGGAGTCAGGGTCATCACTTCAGACAAGAAATCCGCCGGTTGAATACGCATAATACCCTTCGCGACGATTTCTCCCAGAAGACCGCATTCATCCGCATCTTCGCACATCCGGTCGGAATCTGGCATAGGCTCAGTGATGGTAACATACAGGGTGCTAGTCGATTTCCAGAATTGTATCGGTGACAGAGCGACAGAAGAATCGACTACCTTATATCCATGAAAGTGGAGCTTTCTTCCGTTGATGCCACGCATGTCGAAGTCGTAGGTAAGGTTTCGAGTTCCAGGTGCTTTGCGGTCAAGCAAGAACAAATTGAAATCACCTCGTTGCACCATGAATGGAGACCCCTCGAGAGTGGGACAGACGAAGGTGCCGGTCAGCATTGCTCTATGGCTTGGGTCGTTTATAATCGACCTGATGTCGAAGGATTGTACACTCAGGAAGAACCGCGCCGTTTCGCTGAGGGATTTGGCCGTTCTAGCGGCTAATTCGTATGTGTCTACGTTATCCCGCTTGAGGCCTTTGTCGCGGTGGATATACCCGGACATCACTTCCGTGAAGCCAAAACCGCTGTCATTCAACCGTCGAGCGGCTGCGATGGCATTATTTGCGCTATTTATTCTTTCGATCTCTTCAAGTTCTTCAGCGTGTTGGACCTGCGCGCGTCTCCCACGATGATGGCGGCGTTTGCTTTTGTGGTTGTGACTGTGGTGTTGATGCTGCGGAGGACCAAAGAGGTTGAGGACTCCGTTTTTCCTCATATCAATTGTGAGCTTCTGCTCTTTGATGAAGTGGTCCACAGACCGTTCAGCTAGTGCGGTAATAGTCGCAAATGGATTTGCACCAAGGGCAGTTGGGATAACGGCAGCGTCAGTGACGATGAGACCGGGATGGATCTCTATGCCTGAGCCGGTGAAAACCTGACCTCTATGGTTGGTGACCCCGGCTGAGCCCGTACCGTCTCTGGACATGCAAGCACCACTATATACTGTTAGCATTCGAGTTGATAAAGCAGTCAAATACATTGATAATTACCCAATCGGATGGACGGTAACTTGTTGTCCACCCAGGAGGGAGTCCCAGGGATTCGAGACGAACGTTCCCCCGACAGCTTTCGTGGCTTTCTCTAGTATACCCTTCAGGTGCTTAACGTGGTCACTACGGCCGACGCCCACAAATTCGAGGACCGGCTTGTCATTCTTCAGGGTCAAGTACGCTTGATTACCTGATACAAATCAGCAATTAACTCAGTTAAGGATAGGTTAGTTAAAGGGAAACTCACTATCGTGTGACATAATCAAGTATACCTGTGTCCTCTCTATGGCTCCTTTTCGGAAATATGGTCCAAGGAATGCGCTTCCCACACGGGCAAGATTTGCCTTGAGATTGCCTATGAGGCCCTCGCCTGTCGGTTTAATGCTGCCAGGTAAATGCTCGAGCATAGCTTGCAGGAATGGCGCGAGGGCGCTTGGCATAGAGCCTTCTTCTATAACGTAACCATCTAGAGGATTTTCGTGGCCGTCTCTGTTGTCGATGATGCCTGTAATGCAGGGTCCAATGGGATGATAAGGAGATGGGAAAGGCTTTCCCATCGCGTTTACCTCCTTGTCTGTGTTGTATCTGTATATAGTTAGAATGAGCTCCGGAGCAGAGGGGATAAGATCAAGTACCCAAATCCCAAGATGTCACCATTACCGCTCATATTCTGGCCTACTTTATCGCTCAAGTCAAGACCCATGTTCTTGCTCCTAAGGAGGATCTCAGTGGTGCCGACAGCGCCGGCGCCTAGAAATACAGCCTTCCTTGCATGAACCCACATAAGGTCGCCATGTAGATTGGCTTTGAAATGGCCACGATTCCTTCCATGCCAGGCAAAGTAGACAATATATCCAGTTTGGGGCTCCGGAGCCTTGGTGATGTATCGCACTTCAGCTTCACAGAACATCTCAGCGCCCCAATTCCAGGCGTCTGCTATATATGTAACGAGGGTAGTGTTCTTGGACCCATCGTTCAAACCAGTGGCATCCTGACCAGTGAGTGCTGAGGGATACATCTCCACACCACAGCTATTTGGTCCATTACGGAATCGTGTTGTCTGCCTCACCCGTCGGAATTTCTCTCCTAGATTGAGACACTTTGCTTGCGTCTCTAGGAGTTCAAGCTTCTTCAGTTTCGGCCAGTCGTCAGGGTACTCCTCTGGTTCCAGGACTTCCGCCGCTTTCTTGTAATCTATTTGTCGATCTGTCAGCTTCGACTCATACTAGCTAAGAAGCTCCTGTAGTCTAGAGATTCATCTCCAATGTGGAATCTCTTCATGTCACATGGGAAGTAACAGATGCTTACATTCATCCAAGCACTCAGGGTTGTCCCTGATCTCTTCCGGCCATGCCTCCAGTTGCAGCGTGCCTTTGTCTGCTTCCAGAAACACATTGGCATTCATCAAGCTGGTTCCACCAAGACCTGAACTATTATTAGCCAGACATCATACTGTCAATTCTCACGCACGACGACTCACCGTTGCAGACAACGGCATTCTGGCCCCTGCCGAAGATCAGATGATACATGCCGGTAGGGTCTCCGCCATCAACAATCTTGCTAGGTAACCAACTGGGTGCGAACTCGCCAGAGTAGTGGACTTGTCCCATAGCGTCAAGTGTACCATCTGGGTACTCTCCAGGCCAGCGCTCTTTGCCGCGCTCCAGGAGACAGACGGATTCTCCAGCGCGAGCCATGCGAGACGCCGCGACACCACCGCCGTAACCGGAACCGATCACAACACAGTCATATGAGTGGCGCATAAGCTCCATAGGCTTCGATATGCGAGGGAACTGTGCCGTTTTGGGATCATCTCCAAAGGACCGTATCCGGGCGTAAGCTCGAGATCGAGGCCCGCCCGCTTCCTCTTCGTGATCTCCATATGAATAGCTAGGCTGAGGCTCATCCCAATGGTCGCGGGGGCTTGGTTCACAGGCGCTCTGGTTAAAGGTATCGACGGAGCTCACGCTGCTGCCACGACCGTGTCCGTTAAGAGGCCATGTTGATGTGCCGTTGGGCTTCCTGTTGCGCCCGTTCGTGACTGGCACCTCAACCTCTGTGGTCTGGATATCCCTAGCGCCGGTCTTCGTGATATCAGGGATTGCCGACGGCATCGTGACTATAGATCCGGGTTGCTAGAGATAATGAAAGCCGAGACTGGCCTCTGTGCGGGCCGAGTTTGAGAGTGTCTGCCAATATTCTCAAAAGATGAACTGAGAAAAGCAAGCAACGTTAAGTAAAGTGCTGTAGAGCAAGGGTGAGGTCTAGTACAAACTGAAGAACTGAGCAATAACTAGGGTATAAGAGAATTCGTAAGATATACCAGGGGAAATTCTTGAGATAGTGGGACTGTCATCTTGCTCCACCCAGGGATGGTAGCTTCATATATCTGAAGACCTTAGACCTTTGTATTCCAAACGGCTCCGTAAACGTACAATATTACTCATGACTATAAAGAGTTAACTACATTAGGAATGATGAATAATGAGGGAGGGTGGAGGGACAACGGTTCGCGACCAGATGCCCCATGGCCACTGTATAACAACAGCCGCAGTAACGTTCTGCCCTCATCTTGCAGAGCTACACTACTGCAAGTGCTAAGTGACCAGGGGCGGTGCAGAACCCTTGCTGCTGAGGCAGGGCTGAAAATGAAGCAACGATCGTCAGCCCATGTTGGTATACGCAAGTAGTAGTGGTCGTTAGCGAGTCGTTTGCCGAGTAAGCCGTTCACGAACGCCATTGGGAGATGGGCGCTAGTCGGGTAAGATCCAATAATAAATTCATAGCAAGCTGAAATGCAAAACGGACGGAGCTAACTAGAAACGTGATATTCCTACATATCGCCCAGAAAAGCGACAGGGATGGAAAAGACCCGAAAATGTCATCTGCGAAGGAACCGGGACCCTTGTCGAACAGACTGCAGCGGGGTAAAACATTTACTCCATATGATGTGCTAGAGCTATTGAGTCCACCGTTACGTGAACTACTAGAAGTGCGATTTTCCATCGATAGTGATGTCAGCTTTTTGATGTTGGTTCTTTATAAGGCATTCGATGCGGAACAATGCCGCTGTGGTTCAGACGGGCCTTCCCGCCTGCCCGCTTGGGTCTCTCCGGGTCCAAGGTCGCGGTGCTGGTCCCTTGAAAAATTTCATTCATTATAAGATGAACCGGGGGAGCTCGACGAAAGCGTGCAGGGTATGTTGCAAGGGATAGTCGAAGCATGTGGTATCGCCGATCCAATGGTGTACCAATAGTACCTAACGACCCAGTGATATGTTACTTTTTCTGGCATTGACATGCCGAACTGCTCAAAGCTGATTGGCCAACGAACGACTCGATTCGGAAGAGTCGTTCCCTATCTTGGACCCATCAATTGATGGCCTCTTCAGACTAGAGGGTTTGCGGGTGTTGGTAATTTCAGCACCCTATCTCTTACCTCGTGGGCCACGTATGCCTACCTACTAAGGAGATGCGGAATTCTCTCAGGTGACACAATGGACCCTAAACGTCTAACCACGAGGACCATGGGGTGTCCGACACATACTAATTAGTCCGGTTACTATAGAAAACGCCCAGAGCCACCCAACGCATGTGATGCAATATCTAATCTGCCACTACCATATCATAGACTGAGCAGTATGTCCCTGACGAACCGTAAAACCGTTTCAAAGTTTCAGCCACGTAAGGAACCGTTTACGAGCTCATATTCAAGGCATCCAATGAGGGTATAGGATGGATATTGTCTATCTTTGTATCAGCAGGAACGATAATGTACCGATATCAAGTATGACACTTAGCGGCTTATTATAGCCTACTGCATATAGGAACACTACTATAGTAGCGCATCGCGACCTATTCTAGGATTTAGGACTGGAACAAATAGCATTGGACCCAATTAGGTCGGTATAACGGCAACAAAGAGTATTAGGATGAAAGATATGAGCCATTCGGGTCGAAAGCCGCACTCGTAAGAATCGAGATTGAGAATATGTGATGGTCAGCACTCTTATCACATACATACATACAGCATAACATGGTATTCATAGAACAGACCCTAGCGAGGGCGAATTGGGAAAAAGACCCAATAGTGCTTGGAGCTGAAAACGTCGAACGATAAAAGGTCTGTAAAGAGACGAATCCCATTGAAGTAATCGACATTTTGGAGGCCCTCAAGGCTGTGGTCAATTGTCAGCTTGACGTCGGTATTGTTCGGTCGCAGTATGAAATGATACGTCTCATCGGTAGTTGTAGTGACGCTGCGATGATAGCATAAAATACAGCCTGTTCCTATTTGCAGGTTGAATCGGCCCTCCTTCACTAGCTGGATTGAACGTGGGAGGCTGGGATGCAGTCTGTGGAGGAATGTGGTGGTGGGTAACGGTGAGCCCATCCTATTAAAAGATTTGTTCAATTGGGAATCATGATTGGCCGCCGTTCGAGAAGCGACATTATATAATGGTTCTCTATAGCAATATCATATCAAGTTAAACCATATTTAAATTTAATTAGTGGAAGTAAACTCCGGACTTTGCTATTTTTGGGCGCCTGCCTGCCTACCTAGGTACTGTAGTGCGAACATTGGACTGCAGGTACGACTTTCAGTAAGAAGCTTTAGTCTGCGAAGCCACCACACTATAGATCGTTACACAACGGCTTCCTGATATGATAAGCCCCGGCGGTGATACTAACACCGCCCTTTCCGTTCCATGTAGGTACCGTGTTCCCCCGCCATCTGCTCCATCTCTGTGTCTCGTTCCATCTGAGGCAGGGCAGATGTTCGGCTTCTTTTTCCTATTCTTAAAACAGGGCTATTCTCCGGAGTAACACTCTTACAAGTAGGCTCTGTAGCGTACCACGGCGTCTAGCCCACCAACCACGATATCCGCCGTACGATCCTAACCTTGTATACACCGGCAGATATTATCAAGACCTATATCACAGCTGTACATATGTGCGCTTCCGTCAGCACCAGCCCACTCAGGTCTATATCAATCTATGTAGCTGGCCCATTCCGTACAACCTAGGACTCGGTTGGATTTTCCGATCGGTAAGGATTCGAGTCTCATAATGGGAGCACCAAACTCACGGAGAATTTCACCATTCGCCGTGAAACCCAACGCCACAAATTCGTATAGCCTCGTGCGGCCCGATTTACTGACGTATCCTGGGGGATATGATGTCCAAGACGGGTTGCAAAGGAAAAACTGAACGAAAAACTGAACGAAAAACCATATCACGAGCACGAGAGGCGCGACCTTTCCGCCTAAGTGAGCCATATACGACGCGGTGTAGTATCAAGCCATCTCATTGGTACCTATACCATTACTAGCTTCCTTCCTTCGTAGGACTTAGCAAACTCCGGTATATAGCCTACCAAGCAAGGGGGCTGGTAGGACATTCTGAAACCTGGTTCTAGATCCAGAGTCAGATTTCACATGGCAGCCCTGAAGAAAAAATCCCCGGGTACCACCACCAGTTCTTGTCCGCCCAGAACTCTGGGTCTCCCTTGCATCCATTGGGGTACGGGCTCACCAGGCTTACAGGTACATAAGGTACCTACGGCGAACCGCTTCAAGGAACTGAACCAGAAATGACGACGCCGGCTTGCTCACGCTTACTATCTACCTAAATTAACCCAATATACCCTCCCGTGCCGCCTCCGCCTTCCGTATGTATTTCCCAATCAACATATACGATACGTAGCCCGGCAGCGGCTCGGTGCCTACCTACCTAGGCAAGGTAGGCGTAGTAATTTGGAACGGAGTATTCGGTGAGCCAATAGGTAATCACCTGCATATCAGCTGAGCGATATGACGAGCCCAAGTCGACTATCGGCATGCCGGAGGCCTTGATATCGGATGTGGCCCGAATCACATATGGAACTACTCAAGCAAGAGCTCAAGTTCTCTCTTCATTATTACGGCCGAAACGGGCCTGGCTATGCGACGACACCCTTCGGGAGATTCGCATATTCCACTTCACCACCTCACCACGAACACCGCCAATATATTTACTTCACCTGACCTCCTCCTAATAAACCAAACCCTTACCATCTCCAACCCCAACCCCAACTCCAACTCCAATTCCTGTCCCGCCCAGCCTCTTCCTCCCATCACATCTAAAGAGGCACCTGAGCAGCGTAGCATCGGAGTTTCTAGCTCAATCAACCCACTCGACCCAATTGACCCAATAGAGCCTTCATGATGGGCGGATGACACGATATATGCGGCGCATATAGATACCTTAGATGCCTACCTCCCTATCTCATAGCGTAGTATCCGAGCAGCCCAGAAAGCGGACCTATCATGGTTCAATTGTCATGGAATTGGCGGGCGCATTATCTACGCGATGTTCGATGAGCCGCCGTCTGCAACTTGAAGTCCTTCTGTGCCTCTGTTCCTCTGCTCCTCTGCGACCCCAATGCCGATCATTCGTCGAGAAGGCGATTATGATCCTTAACTCTTAATTGCACTTACTATACCGTAACACAACACGTCAAAGAAAGTCCAGTCGAAAGCGAAAGCGAAAAGATGCTTTAGGTAAAATATCAATTTATAAAATCATACGATCAAAAGACCCCCCCCCTCAGCGCCGTATTTTTCCCGAAAAGGAACTCATCCGTAGGTATCATATATACAGTATCGCCAGCCCACTAGCTACGTAGCCCGGCATGAATCCCCCAATTTTCGGTAGCGAAATGATCCACGAGCCGCCGTATAGCCCCTGCATGAAGGACACGCGGGTCGCGACCATACCCTCCATACATGCAGACATGAAAGATGTGTATGTAGGTCGCGGCCACCCCCATCTTCCTCACCCCAGCTCCAAAATCCGCCCAGGTTATATGTATTTGTTCGCCTTGGGCACCCATAGTTTAGGTAATGTACGCAAGCGCAATTCTTCCAACAACCCAAGCTCTCAATCAGAGTCACAATCCCAATCCCAATCCCAACCCGTGACGCTGGCATCCGGGATTCGGGTCCGAAGTAGACCACCACACCCTCATTCAGACTCACCACCAATCTCCCTGGTCGTGCATAGCCTGGACCACTTTCAAGAAACCCGCAATATTGCCGCCGGCGACCAAGCTAGGCAGCTCGCCGTCCTTAGCCTTGACGTACTTCTTCGCGGTGCCGAGGCTCTGGTCGAAGATGTTCTTCATGATCTGCTTGAGGCGCTCGTCGACCTCCTCCCGTGTCCAGCTCAAGCGGCTGCTGTTCTGCGCCATCTCGAGGCCCGAGACCGCCACGCCGCCCGCGTTGGATGCCTTGCCCGGCGCGTACCAGATAGCCTCGGCGCCGCCCTTCTCCTTTCGCACGGCTTCGAACACGTCGATGGCCTCCTGCGTGCACCCCATGTTGGAGCCCTCGGCGACGAACAGCGCGCCGTTCTTGACGAGTGTCTCTGCTTCGTCCTTACTGACCTCGTTTTGAGTGGCGCACGGCAGTGCGATGTCCACCTTGCCGACGTGCACCCAGGGGCGCGCCCCCTCGATGTACTTAAACTGCGACTTGGCGTTAAACTCGGTAAGGGGCTTTCGGTCGAGCTTGATTGCCGCAATCTCGTTGATGTGCTCGGGGGTGAAGTACGCCTCGCCATCGGCAATCAGGGCGCCCTTGGAGTCCGACAGGGATACCACTGTGGCGCCCAATTCGATGGCCTTCAGGGCGGCGTACTGCGCGACATTGCCGGATCCAGAGATGGCGACTCGCTTTCCCTTGAAGCTGCCCTTGCCCGCATGTGCAAGCATGTGCTCGACGTAGTAGATAAGACCGTAACCGGTAGCCTCTGTTCAGAATTGTTAGTCCTAGGCATTCTCCTAGGCGAATTGGGCTCAGAAGTGAGGCGAGGCTTACCTGGTCGGATCAAGCTGCCTCCCCAAGCTAGACCCTTGCCAGTGAGGACGCCTTCCCACTTGTTCCTCTCCTTGCGGTATGCGCCGAAGAGGTAACCGACCTCTCGGCCACCGACTCCAATGTCGCCAGCGGGCACGTCAGTCTCTGCACCAATATGCTGGCACAGTCTGCGCATGAAGGCCTCGCAGAATCTTCGGATCTCGCTGTCGCTCTTGCCCTTGGGGTCGAAATCAGCTCCTCCCTTACCACCACCCATGCTCACTGATTCGACGATATTAGCTAAGCTCTATTTCTCCTTCGTCAAAAGTGAACACTCACATCCGGTCAAGGCATTCTTGAAGATCTGCTCGAAGCCGAGGAACTTCAGACTATTCGCCAAACAAATTAGCAAGGCTGATTCATAGCGAAAGGACAATTGTCCTTCTGACTGGTTGTTTTTTTCTCACATTGACAAGTTGACACTGGGATGGAATCGCAAGCCACCCTTGTACGGGCCAAGTGCGGAGTTGTACTGAACACGGTATCCGCGGTTCACTTGTAGGTTGCCCTTGTCGTCTTCCCAGACGACTCTGAACTGGATGATACGTTCGGGGATAGAGACGACCTTCAGTGCGGTTCTATACTCGGGGTGTTCTTGGAACAGTGTACTGTCCTCGAGAGTGGCCGCAAGCTCTGTCCCTCGTGTCAGTCCAAGTCTGTATTACTGCCACCTCATGACTCGTTTACCTTTGTAGGCCTGCTCGAACTCGGGCTCAGAGGGAAGGTGAGACATGGTTGCGAAATGCAATTAGTTCTGGGTATAATGCGCTGGTGGGTATCAATGGGTTGGGTATCTCAAGCGAGTCTTGCTACGTGCTGTTATGAAGAAAGGCTGACGTTGATTAAGTCCGAGGTATTCTCAGTCAAGGCCGAGTATCGTCCTTTGTTAGAAGGGGAAACTTTATTTTTCGAAAGGCGAGATGACAAAGGAGGGAGGTCGAGGAAGGAGAGGTATTATATACATTGTTCCCGAGGAGGACGGGGCAGGAAAGGACACCGTCATCGGTCCTCTCGCTGACTAGGACGTGACTGCGTGCTGATCAAGCCGCGATTGCCTACGCATACGTTGGTATTGTGTAAGTTTGGCCCATGACAAAAGTATGAGACAGCCTGGTATGTGCGCCAGCTGTGACTTCAATGACTACAATTGTTCACTAATGACGGTAGGTAAGCTTGTATGCAGCCTCACCTGTTCTAGGTAGAGCCCGTGTGGGGGGCCTAGCCCACGGCGACGATTACGGCTGATTTTTCCTTATTGCCTTCATAATATTTCACCTTGGCCCCTGTCCGGTTGAGGCAATTCTTGTCCTATTGCCCGAGGTCAAGAATATGCCTCATTCTAGTTCACCGCAGATCCGTCACTTACAGCGTCGCCAGCCTCTGACTCCCGGAGCGTTGTCGGCCATCAAGAAGTTTGGCCGGTCCCAAAAGCGACCTTCAAGGTAAGCTAAGGTACTAGCTTTAGATCTGAACGGCCGGGCGGATCTATCGTATGCTACAGTACATGCGTAGCATGATCCAAAGCTACTGTGCTAGCTACATAAGCGTGATGGACTACTCGTTTCGACGGTCGTGCTCCGTACTACAACTCCCGATGTCAAATTGCACATGCAAGCAACCAGCACAACAGTGACGGAGGAATTGTGTTGCTACAAAGCCATGTGGTGCTTGTGTGGGGGAACAGAGAGCTGGGTCATGAATCTAGAACAGAATCAACCAACCACAGGAAGCAGAGCAGCCGCCCCTGCCGCCTTACCGTAGGGTAGGGATGATGTCCCGGAGAAGCGAGAAGCTTAAGTTCGCCACAGATGAGCGGCATCTTATCATAGATCGGTGATTCGTCAGTTCAATTTGGGACGACAACAATATTCACGTCAATTGAATGCTTTTTGTAGGCCTTCCAAGCGTGTTTACCTGCCAAATATCAAGGCGCCGAGCCGCCGTTCGCGGAATGACCCTGCCAAGGGCTTGGATCCAACAGAGCGGACCCTGCAGAATATGCATCTCATGTGAAATCGATCCAGTCACATCCCTCCAATGCATATATATTGCGTAATGGAGAGTCATTTTTCTACGATCGTGCTTAGTAGACCGGGATGTTCCGCAACCGGAGCAACTCGGAGTCTGGTGTTGGGGGCCATTAAGACATTTAGTTGTCGTTAACAAAATTGACGGATGAGACCGGTCGTATGAATTATTGGGATAGTCCGTTGTTTTGTATGGTATCTTCACCCTTCCCATTGTGCTCGATTCTTGACAATGGTATTATGATACTAAATTCCCACCAAAAAAATTAAAAGCACTCAGGACTCCTTGCATTCATGCATCCCTCCCAACGCCCAACCTGCAGCAGAATCGTGGAAGCCTTGATTATAATCTTCACCATATGGCAGACTGGTCGAAATCGAACCGCTTCAACTCCTTGCTAGCATCCTCGACGTCCTTTTTGGCCTTCATGCGCATGTAGAAGATAGGACAATCCTTGCTACTGCAGATGACCTCGCAATGCATACTGCCCTGGCATCGTTGACATTGCGTCCACAACCGTCCAAACCGAACCTCAAGGTCCGATACCTTGTCTAATGTCTTCTTGTAGAGTTCGCCCACACGTGGTGCACAATCCGAGCAAACCGCGCCGCCGCTCTCCTCCTTGCTCACAAGTGGTTTCTTGCAGCCCATGCAAGTCATCGTCTTCTTTGCAAACTTCATGAGGCCACCCACTGTTGGCGCCGCAACCGAGACGACGCGTGTGTGATCTCCATGAAGGAGTGACCTTGATTTGGTCTCACCTATAATACTGTCGAAGATACGTCCTAAAGGCTTAGCTAGCTGATTGTCCAAGTAATATCTTGTGTCGATTGGAACATTATTTTCTAGGACGAAGATGGGGTCTTCGGACCGTTCGAAGTTCTTTGAGCCGCTTGCGCCTTTGATCATGACATAAGCTACTCGATCGCCTAATCCAGGAGCAGAACCGGCATCTCGTTTCTTCATACGCTCTGCGAGAGCGACGTGAGCTTGCTTAGCATCGTAATCCTCACTTTCTTTGGTAAGTGCCTTTGTGATCACGAGCTTGGACATATCTATCTTGTTCTGTAGTAGATCCGCAATCGTGTCTTTGACGTAGCTGTAAAACGGGTTAATAGGATACAATTTAGGAATAAGATATAGAAACATACTCTTGGGCTCCTTGGACATCCTGATCAATTAGGATCATCCTGAGCACTTTCTCGATGACTGTCTGAACTAGCAGACAGTTGTCTCTTCTGACAGTCTCGATACCTTTGGTATCCATCTTGTCGTACTTATCGGGTCTTGTCCAGAACAATCCAGCGTAACGCTTCTTGTTGATGAGCAAGTATGGGAAATACACTTTTTCGAACTCTAGCTTGATAGGTTTGACGAACTTCGACGAGACGTAATTAGCTGCTTCTTCCCCGAGCTTCATCGCTTCGCTTAGATCCTTTGTTCCGAACTTGACCATGACGGAATCTGTGTCGCCGTAAATGACTTGAGCATCGTGGGAATAACCATTGGCAATATTGTACTTCTTCTCCACTTCTGCTTTTGTCTTCTCAATCATCTGTCGGCCGTAACTTGTGGTACTACTGGCGATCTCTAGACAGGGCAGCTTGCCAGTCGTGGCACCTGTTAGACCGTACACACTGTTGGCGCTGACTTTCAAGGCAAGCTGACGACCATTCAAGACAGCCTTCTTGAAAGGGTCGGTCTCAACGGCCAGTTCTCTTTTGGCCTGCTTTCTTGCTGAAAGAAGTTCTTCAAGAATTTGGGCGAGGAGACCTTTTCGTTGCTTGACTGTGACGAACATGTCACCATTTGGCGTAACGATATAATCCTCGTCTTTTTTGAGGCCGAACCTCTCCACTGCCTTCTTATTCACGAGAGTCGTGTAACAGAGATTATGTGCTTGCATAATACTGGGATATAGTGATGCGAAATCGAGAGTTGCAATGGGGACATCGTAGAAACCGCGGGTAGGTTCAATGACTGTGGCACCTTCGTATTGGTCATCCGAACTTTCCGACTTTAGATTTGGAATCACAAGCTTTTGTTCGAGAGCTTTTCGGAACAGTTGGCTCATGAACTTGACCTGTTGCCCACGGGAAAGGAGAAAATTGAATGGAACACCTGTGACTCTGGCCATTTCTGTATAATTGGCGAGACAGGAGAGCTTGTCCATTAGTCTCTGAGGTAGATAGGCGTCCTTCAAACAATATAGAGCTAGACGGCGTCTGGACTCCGGTGTACCGTTGAAAAGCTCGGTGATCATCGTGTGATGGACGTCTTCTTTCTGTTCTCCTAGGAAGTGAGAACACACCGAGTTCAACGTATAGCTTCTCAAATGGTGATCTCGCTGAATTAGTTGTAGAAGATCAAGCTGCAATCGACCATTCGTGTTTGTGGCTTTCGTGTCCCGATTGCCCATCTGTTTGCTGGAGAAATTCGTCTCTTTGGCTACTGATCTGACGCTGGGCAAACGGGTCCAATATTCGAAACCGCCAACCTTTAAATGCTTCGCGCGATCAAGCAAATACGGGAAATCGAAGTTGGCGATGTTGTAACCAGTTATCAAATCGGGATCGACTTTGTCAAGGAATCGCTTCCAAGACATAAGCATATCTCCCTCCCTCTCGAATTCCAGAATTTGTGTTGCTACAATAGGACTCGTTTTGTCGAGGCAGAATACATTCCGAACGAAGGGTTTGCTCTCTCCATAGCGTGTTACAACGTTCGCAATTTGGATCACAGGATCCTTATCTGCCTGTGGGAAGATGCCTTTTCGTCCGGCACATTCAATATCGAATGATAGAATTCGTAACGGGGCCATCTTTGACCATTCGCCTTTCGGTTCGTGGGAAATCAGGTCTCGGTAGTTGATCTCAGCTTCGATTTGACAGCTCGATTGCCGCTGGTTCTCTGGGATGAGACGGTACGCTTTGGCGGGAGCTTCTACCCACGACATGCCGGGGATCTATTGCAATCAATGTTTGTTCTCAATGTAGCAGTCATGGATGCATACCTTGCAATCAACCATGAACCGTAGAATATACGGCAAGTTATCGAACGTCCTTATCCCCCCTTCCACCCCCTTCCATTGTCCTTTCCAGTTTGCCTCGTTCCTCTCAAAGGCCGAACGCACTCTCGGAATGAACTTGGGTTCCGTGACTGTGATTTTGATGTAGGGGCTCTTAGTGTTGCCTTGAAAGCCGTAGATATTCTCTCGAAGGACGATTTCGCAATGGTGTATAGCAATTTGGTTCTGGGCTACCTGTGTCTCAAGATAGGCCTTGAACGCTTCGCAGTCGTTGGGTGAGAAGCTGACAGGGGCAGCAACATAGAGATAGTGCTTGAAGTCTGTGACGTGAAGCATGACAGAGTGGCCATTCTCGGTCACACCGAAGAGTTTGACGGTTGTATGTCCACCATGGAGAGTACCTTCCTCAGCTTCTATCTGTTGGAAGGTTAGGTTATCCCTCTGGGGATTGAAGTCGACCACTGGAGGACGCTCCCATGCTTGGTCCTTTTCTGAGTTGGTTTGCTTGAGCTCTGAGATATCTTGGCTTAGCTTTTCGAGAACCTCGGACTCAAAGGTGCTCTTTTGCTGAGTTGATGCTAGCTTCGAGCCAGGGCCTCGCTGGGAGCTATTTAGGCGCGATGCTGGCGAGGAAGTAAGTGGCTCTAGACGACGCTTCTTTGCTGCAGATGGGCTTGAAGGGATATTTCGGCGGTTAGAAGCATCGCCGAGGACACGCTTCTGAGGTAGAACTGTGCTAGCCATGACTTCGTCTTGTAAGGACAGTGTCGATGGGGAGCGGCGGAACTAGACTTCAAAGCATCAACTCGCCGTCTGGGTATGATGTTGTTGATGGGTGCAATGGGTGGTTCAGGTAACGCGGCAAAAGGGCAAGTACTCAATTAAAGTGGTTTTAAGGAAAGCGCGTCATGTTGCGCGTTTTAAAAATGGGTCTATAGCGGGGGCACGCGTTAAAGCGTTAAAACGTCACGAATGCAACGGCCCATATCAACATTTTAATTGGCTAATAGCATTTTAGCCCATATACATATTATAGGTACCTAGGTAAACTTTAATAGGCACGGGTTTCTGTTAACTTGCTTGAACAAATTCACAAATCGAAATATACAGTGCCAGGATTCCGGCATCTAGTACGAGTGGGACTAATATTGGAGGCATTGACGCAAGCTGTGGTATTTTGAGCGTCAAATCAAAAGAAATCTCTATGGGTTCTACTGATACATTGTGGCTATGGTTGAGATCCTACAGTTCTCGTCCGGTAGCCTTCTCAACCCCGTCCTCCTCCTCCTTCTTCTCCTCTACCACTTTTCCGGTAGGTGTCCAATCCAACGCCTTCAGTCTCTCGGAAAGGATGGGGTGGGAAAAGTGGTAACTGGCATACATCCAGTCTGCATCCATAGTGCTGAGGTTCTGCACCTGGAGTTTGATAAGAGAGGAAGCCAGTTCGCTCTTGTAACCCAGATTGTTGGCGAAGGCGTCAGCCTGAAATTCGAAACGACGACTCATGATGTTCATCAGTAAATTGATCACAAGGTCCATTGGTGCCAACGCATCCGAGAAGAGGATGAACCCAATGATAATGGGGTGTTCCTTGGCGAAGCCGAAGTCGGCATACAAGGATGAGTTATTGATGAAGACCGAGAATAGACTGAAGATATAGAACACATGGATCTAGAGATTGTTAGCATGGGAAATTGCGCCTACATTGAAATATTTGGACTTACCTGCGAGATGGCAAAGAGCTTAGTAGTGTGACCAAGGCTCCAATGACCGAGCTCGTGAGCGAGAACAGCGACAACCTCCTCAGGGGTGCTCTTCTCGATCAGTGTGTCGTAGATAACGATGTGCTTCTTCCACGGAAGTCCGAAGAAATACGCATTGCTATGGTTACTGCGCTTGCTACCATCAATGACGAATAATTCGTGGAGAGGGAAATTCAACTTCTTCGCCAAGGCCTCAGTCTCAGACTTCAATTTTCCTTCCTCTAGAGGAGATAGCTTATTAAAGAGAGGCAAGATGAAGATCGGGTAGACCGTGACAAAGAAAGCCTGAAGAACAGAAGCGAAGAGCCATAGGTAAGTGACGAAATTGGCACCAGTCTTCTTTACGATGGTGAGGAAACCAGCAAGGATGGGAGGCGCAAAGATGAAAGCGAGCAAGTTCGACTTAATCATGTCCATCACAAACAGTTTAGGCGTCTGCTTGTTGAAACCAAACTTCTCCTCCAAGACGAACGTGTGGTATATGTTCGCAGGAAGCGATAAGGCTTGCTGGATCAGGATGAACGTAAGGACGAAGACAATTGAGTGCGAAATCTCTCCAGAGAAGCGAGCAGGTGCGAAACGAAGGAGGCCACCAGTCCAAGCCCACAATTTGGGGAGGACATCGAAGTGAATGAATGCGATATTTTGAATCTGTCCCCACAGGCCCTTCACAAATCCGAACTTCGCTTTAGCTCGACCATATTCCTGACTCTTATCGTAGACATCTTGGGAGACTTCCTTCTCTAGTACCTTCGGCGGTTTGGTGTTCTGCAGGACGCGGTACTGGCGAAGCGACAAGAATTCCTCAAAGCAGTACTGGGCGACAGAGAAGCCAATAATGAGCTTCTTCCACGGGAAAAGAGGTCGGTCCAAGAACCGAGCTAGACGCTATTCATGCGACCGTTAGTATTTATCAGATATTAAAAGGTACCTAGAACATACCTGAAGGATATCCATCTTCCCGAGATTTAAAATTTCGGTGCTGATGGAAGTATAGAAAGACCTCTCTTCTCAGGCTAGCTGGAAGAGAAACATTTGAAGTGGTATGTAAGCTTTCATTAAGATACCGTGTCAGCTCAAACGTCAACGTGGCTAGTGCTAGTAGTACAAGAGCACAAAGTGTGGCACAGCTGCGACACAGCCCACTTCGGGTCCACTGAAGCTTAGTACATTGTACATGCAATGAACGCAACCCACATGCATCTAAATGACTTTACGTTCACTTTCAAAAAGTATTCCCTGTTTTCTGGCACCTGCACGAAGACATTGTGGAATTATATTGCTTGAGCCTAGGACTAGTGTATATGTGAGAAGAACCCTCCTGTTTCAACTTAGGTATACGTCTGGAACGTTCATCACGGAGAGACAGGTACCTAATGTGACAGAGTAACTCGGTGTTTCCTTCCATCCTACTGTGTTCGGATATCGCCAATATCGACTTCTCAGGGTATCTGAATTGCTACCGCCCCCATCGAAGCGAACAATAACACAACTCTCTCTACCGCATATTTGCTTTGACTCTTTCGAGAAGTTGATCCCGAGTATCTCCTTCTTGAGGGTGGAGGTTGCGCTAGATATATCAGTTAGGTGATGGATCGGATTTAGCCAGTAACACGAGTAGATCTTACAGCTGCCAGCCATCTTCTTAGCTCCTCATGTGTCCATTCATGAGGGTCTCCCGTCGGGTCTGCAGGAGCAGGGAAGATGTTTCCACCCCACAGAGACCATGCGAGGGCCGCTGTGACGAGTCCCGAGAAGGCTTTAAAGTAGAGCTCCATCAGTACTGAGAGGATGAAAGAGACCGTTTCTTGAGGTAAACAAATGTACCTAGTGTAGCATGCTGCTCGCGTCTAATTAGTCTCCATATGCATGTGATTGGTTGCCCACGGGTAGGTTAGGACCTCAGTACCTTTGATTTCATAGCAAGTTTATCAAATGGAGTAGGCATGACGAGTTAACAGAGTGGAAGACGGAAATGTAGAGGTAGGTATTCATATACACCTCGGAAAGAAGTTACCTAAATGTATGTCACTTTCATGTCAACTTCTACGATTAGGCAACTCTGTCCCCTTTAGAGTCCAGAGCAAGTGAGAACTTGCCATCCCACGGGGTAGGGGACATCGAATGATGACAGTGAAAGTTAGCGCCACGTCATGCGCCACGCACCCGCTATTCTAAGTTTGGCGGAACGTTCATGTGTGGCCTGTGCATAAATACCTAGGTACTGATCTTATCTCTTATCGGATGGAGGAGAGGAACCCTTGCCAATCTTTGAGAAATCGCTTAAACCCTGTTGTGGAATTTCGCCCACACAATTTCGAGTCTCGACAGAAATCCAACTTCTCGATTTCCCTTCCGTATTCAACACCGAGTCCTCCATCAACTCAGCCAAAATGCCTCAGGAAATCGCAGACATCAAGAAGGTATTGTAGTTATCTTAAAAGCATGATTCAGTGTCATTTTGGCTAACAATTGGGTATTTAGTTCATCGAGATCTGCCGGCGGGACGACGCCAAGTGTACGTGATGCGAAAAATAATGGGATTATTCTAGGCGCATGAAGTTATATCTAACAGTTGTTTTCCACAGCCGCCCGGATCAAGAAGAACAAGAAGTCGTCGCAGACCAAGTTCAAGGTCCGATGCTCTAAGCACCTCTACACCCTGATCCTCAAGGACTCCGACAAGGCCGAGAAGCTGAAGCAGAGCTTACCCCCGAGTATGCGCCGATTTCCAGCACGATGAAGTATCTTACAACAGCTAACAATTCAACTCCCAGACCTACAAATCAAGGAGGTACCCAAGAAGAACAAGAAGGGCAAGCACACCGCATAAGTTCTAGCCATGTTTTCAGGGAAAGGAAAATTACCGATTGCCACTGGGGAAGTGATGGATGGTTTTTAGCATCTGCGAAGGGCGACATCGAGAACCTATGAGGCGATGCATATGGCCGGGCTGACATGTTTATGAGGCGGCGTCTAAGGATACCTTCCGAGTTGATAACCTCGAGCAAAAAAGGCTTGTAGACAATTCAACAATTGCACCAAGAAATTCAAAGCCCAAAAGGCATTTATCGTTGCAAAAAAGACCAACTACTATCTACCTCCTGACGATTTACAGAATTCTCTGGTAATGGCTGATATCCTGGGATTTCGCCAGGGGTTGGAGAGCCGAGATATACGCCTTGAAATTCGGATCCTTTGCCCATTCCTGGTGTCTCTCAACACTTGGCCAACCAGCAGCGATGACGAATTCTTCCAAAGCCGGATCGTCCTTCTCGACGCGCCTAGCAGACCTCGCCGCATATGGTTTCGCGAAGTCCGCCAATAAACTGCCGACTTCCTCCCACTTTTTCTCAAATTCCGGGCGGTTCTCAGCCAGAACAGTGATCCTTGCTAGACTAACGATAGGACTGTCCAACAAGGAAATTTCGCCGGGTACACCTGATGAGTTGAATAGCCAGATGTCCGCGAAATGAAATAGGAATGTTTTGTCGAGCTGATAATAGTCGCCGAGTCCAGGAAAGACCTTTCTATTTTCGGGGCTCTCCAGCCAAAGGCCATGTTGCTCGAGAGAATTCCAGTGCGCCGTGAGGACGTAGGTGGCTGGGTCCTCGACTTGATGGAATAAGGCGACGCCACGGCCTGCTCTGTCCTTGGGTAGGTCGGGGGCCTTGCGGGCGACCCATTCATCTTGGACAATCAATGCTTGATTTGTGGCTTCCTTGCCCTCCGGTGTGACGGCTCCCGAGGCTGCTGTGAACCATGCCAATTCCGTGACGACCATGATGACTTGTTGGGGAGTAAAATTATAATTTATGGACTAGTCGATGGGTGATGGGTGATAGGTGATCTATTTGCGAGGAGGGAAGGAAGCACGACCTTCAAGTATTACTTATAGTCGTACGACTCATGCAGCTTATCGCTTCTCCTTCGTTATGCGTCACGACAAGCCGCGTAGCGAATTGCTGCCTATACGCTTCACAGCCAAGTACCCGAGTCCACGAGCTGCTCTTGCATCTATTCGTAGTGCTGCATCAACGGCTACTTTCTCTTCGTGCCGACAATATGCCCCATGGCTTTTGGTGATCCTATTTTCCCGGTTGAGTACCTAGTAAACAAGATGATAATGTCGCAGTTAGGTAACTAAATCGGAGGTAATCGTATGGATGCTGACGCCAAATACTCCCTGGCCAAAACTAACTAACGGAAGAGAATCTTTGGAATTGGTCTTAATAAGCTATACAGAATGAGACTCTCACCTCATTTACGTTCGCTCATGGCCATTTTGTTTCCGCTCCCTGCTTTGAGAGACATAGTTTTCTGTTCTATAATTCGCCCGGCGACTTCTGCGACTGTCGCCAACATTCGACCGAGATGGAAGCACGTAAGGCTCTAAGATGATCACTACATCTGAATTTGTTCACTGCTTGAGCTGCCTTATCGAAGGGGACAGGAATACGGCTTTCGTCGACTGATTGGGCATGATTGCAGAGGTAGATATGTATAGCCTCGCGAAGTACGACCGGCTTGATAAAAGACTGTAAAGAGCCTTGGAGATTGATACAGCTTACTTGACAACGCTAAGGGCAGAACGGTGACATCGTGCTGATGGCCTGACCCTTTCTCCTCCATACAGGCTCATAGCCATAGCCCCTCGTCGAATGGTGATGGTTGATTGGGCGGGCGTCGGTGACTGCGCCTATTGGTAGAACCAATATCATGTCGTGCGGCATCCATTACCTCGATTTCGCCCACTCACATCGTAGGATAGACGATGGTTTTATGAGCACAGCCTTCTACGTTTGTTTAGAAGCATTTCTGTTATTTGAAATCAATTATAAGGACGAATAATCTTCCACCGGTCTGGAAGGGCGTCTCGGAAATGAGATGAGTGTCACTGACCAGAGGATCGGCACATTTGCAGGCTGACTCGACAGTCCGACGTGCCAAGTCCTCTTCAGCCGCACGCTTCTCTGCTTTCTAAAATCTGGCTCACGGCTCTCCTTTTACCAATTTTCTCATACTTAACGAGTCTCACAATGGATAAGTAAATTTATTAAGAAGGGATGGCGGACCCTTTAGGAGCAGCTGGGTCTATCATTGGCATCGCTGCGTTCGGTCTGAAGTTTGCAACGACATTGCAGACTTACATCGAAGCAGTAGCCGATGCCCGAGAAAGCTTGCGGGATATCGCCTTCGATGTTAGCGCGACGGCTTCGGCCCTCGAGCAACTTAATGAATTCATCAACATCGACGAGAATGGCAAAGCAATCGCGAATGATTCAGGTGTGCAACAGGCTTTACGGTTGGCAGCCCAGTGCAAACAGGTTTACACTGCAATCATCGACCTCATCGCTAAGGCTGCCGGTGTCTCAAGGGATGGCAATGGTGAAGAATCCCTGGATGCATTGGATTTAGACAGTCTGAATGCTACAAGTCTGATGCAAAGGCTCAAATGGCCTTTCAAAGAACCCCGTATCAAGAAGCACCAGGAAGAGTTGAGATGGCTGAAAATCAGCTTGTTATTCCATCTGCGGCTCATGGAGCTGGCGAAAACGAAGATGATGTTGGTTTTGTTCACTCCCTTGGCCTGCCAATACTAACTCCGCGAACACAGGTCCCCGGCTAGGTCTCTGAACGCTTGGGAGAAGGAGGTAGCTCTACAAGCTACTCTCGAAAAGCTTTTAAGCCGGAAGGAAGAGTATGCCAGGCAAATAGCTGCTGAGCGCAGGCGGAATAAGAAGAAAGCCAGAGAGAGGGCCAAGGCCAGGGCTACGGGTTCTCCCATATTCACAGCAGAGGAAATTCGGGCGCGAGACCCAAACCCCGAACAAATAACTTCAGTATCCGGACCTGGCCATAGCCTTGCCACTAGCGAAGGATTATTTGGGCCTGAGAAGGACAAGGATATAGCTGAGGTTAAAGATACATCACCATCCGAGGGGCCTATCGACAACCCGTTTACATTTACACCAAATCAGAAACCAAAGCCGACCAAGGCCAGGTTTAATCTCAACAATTATAACCCTATACCAGATTCTATCACGTAAGGCACGTCATTAGCATTACAGAGCCTTCCGACTAACAAGTAGTAGCATTACTGGTAGAATTATCGAGCCATCGAATGCTCTGGCAGCCCAAAATATCGGGAAGCAGGAGAGTGGTGCAGGTTATTTAGTATCATCAGGATCTGGCTCGAACCTTGGGTTCCCGATGCTGGCTCACATACCACCTAATCCTTCCCTGACTCCGCTTAAGATGCCGAGCTCTATAGCAGAGGTAGTCGATGATAAAGTGGTAGCTCAGACTAATCCGGCGAATGCCAGCAATGAGAATGACAACCCACACGACCGCCCAACAATCCAGCTTACTCCAGAAGGCTCTATCAATGAAATAGGCAACCCGCAAAGCCAGCCAGCAGCCCAATCTAGCACAAACAGCAATGGTAATGATAATAATAACAGTAGAGATGAGAAAGGGAGCCAACAGAGTCACGCCATACAACACCTAAACAATAGGTATAAACCAAGACCTTCACGGGGAACCTTCAGGAGCCTCCGACGGCTATCCAGCCTCTTCAGCAAAGGGGCTAGCTTCGTCCGCGACTGGGAATGCCGAGAGCTAGAAGCGTATCTCATCGAGAGCGAGCCTGGATCTACATCTACCTCTGCCTCCCCCTCCGGCAGAGTCGCCGCCAACACCGTGCGCAAGCTCCCTTTCGATCGCCGGGAGCTAACATCCACGTTGCGACGGATCACAAAATCAAGAAAAGGCGACCTCTGGACGCAGTACTTATCACTGACCTCCGCACAGCGCGACAGCATAGACCAGGCCATGCGGGAAGCGCACCGCTCCACCCCGCACAAGCGGACATGCGTCGCCATCACTTCTCCCTCCAGTCCACCTTCACAACCCAGCCCCCCCAATCCTCCCATCATACTATTCCTCGCCCTAGGCCCACCCGTCTCACCCATCCGCTTCAAGTACGGCACACGGCACACCGACTTCGCCTTCGAGCTATGCCGTACATGGGAGGGCATGGCCGACATGATTTCGCACTTCCTACCCGACGTCCAGGACATAGTCTGCGATATCCAGCAAGCACGCTATCTCCTCAAGACCTTCGACAACCGCGTCGTTCTCCCCGTGACGTGGAGCAATGTCGTGCAGCCGGGTTTAATGGTGTCTCTGGTGCCTAACACGCGTTCTGGTGTGGAATTAGCTCCCGAGCGGTCGTCGATGCCTCTGCCGCAGGTGCAAGTGCCTCACCCACATGCAAACCTGTTCGGAGGGGCTGCGCCTGGTGTACGGACACCATCGCCGGAAGATCTAGAGGTGGGGGGGTCGTATCATGTCCCAGGTGCCCCAGGTCCCTCAGGTCCATTGGGATTGTTCGCTCCGCTTTCTCTGTCCCGAGAGGAGAAGGGCAAGATGATAGAACGAAGGCTTTCCCGGATGCGCACACGCATTGTCGAGTCCGACTCGGACATCGCCGCGCGTCCAGCCACAGACACAGACGTATCATCGATCCACCTCACCGAGACATCCGATGAGTCCCGGCCATCGTTTGGCAGCCGCATGAGGCGTGTTACAAGATCGAGTGCTCCTGTGTTAGAGCGAGGGCCGGAGATGTCGATGAAGAACGCGACGTATGATGAGTCGGATGTGGAGCCAGAGGAAGACGAAGACGAAGAGGTCGATATTATCGACTTCGAAGCAGAGCAGGAGATGGCAAAGCTTGGGCTTAGCGGGCTTTTGGGGAAGTGGACTAACGCCTTTGATCCTCCTGCCGAGGATGAGCATAAATGATATGTAAAGAGCCTGGCAACACGATCTCTATCTCATTCACATTTACAAGTCACTCTGACGCAGCCCGGTCGTTATAAGCTATGTACCTTATGTATGTATTCAATATATACTCGCATGCCTTGGATAAGCAAAGAACATGCACAAAGTCAAAAGCTATCTACAAGTTGTCAATCTAAGGAGCCCTCAACTAGGAGGGGGGAATGAGGTTAATAAGCCCTTTCTGGAGGATACTGATTTTCCAGCCTCTCATTAATAACTATGAAGCATAAGAAACCAAAATCCGCGACTTATATCATCATTCAGGCGTAAGGGTGCCAGCGCTGGCTTACATGCCAAGGTACAAGAGACCGCTGACAGCCATGAGAGCGGCGACGCCTGCTCCGACGCGAGCGTTGGCCTTGGAGCCGGCACCGGGGATTGGGCTTGCGCTTGCGGATCCCGAGGGGGTGGACGACGAGGTGGTAGGGAAGCCTGAAGACGGGCCCGATGGCGCGGAACCGCTGGTGGTTGAAGGGTGAGAGGGAGCAGACGAGCCCGAAGATGGGCTGCTGGGGTAAGACGAAGGGCTGCCAGGGGCACTCGAGGAGGTGCCGGTAGGGTACCCCGGCGCAGAGCCGGAGCTGGAACTCGAGGGAGTCGCGGTAGGGTAACCGGATCCAGTGCTGTCAGTTGGGCTCGCCGTGGAGCTAGAAGAAGACGTAGTCTCCGTTGACGAGGACGAGCTCGTCGGGGAAGGGCTGCTGGTAGACGTAGGGCTGCTGGTAGACGTAGGGCTGCTAGTGGGACTCGAGGAGACAGCCTTGCAGAAGTTGTCGATACCGCTCATGACGGCACCTGTTTTCAGAATTAGACCTAGATTCTTCTCTTTTCACTTCATAGCCTGCGCATTTAAGAGAACGTACCATAGTCGCTGGTAGAGCAGGCGTCGCGGAGACAGACCTCACCATCCCGCTTAATGGTATATACCTCGGCGCAAATACAGGCGTTGTCGTCGGCACCGCAGGTGGTGTGTTGAGCCACGGTATCCGAGATACACGGCGGGCCGCAAGCCGGGACGTAGTCCGAGATGCTGATAGCAGCGGCAACGGCCGCGAGAGCGGGTAGTGCGATCACACGAAGAGGTGCCATTTTCCCTCCTTTATTATTTGTATTTTTGATAACGAGCGAACGGATCGAGCGGGCGAGTTAGACCGGATCCTCTGTGAGATAAGACAGCCTTACTGCGATACTAGTGCACGTGAAGATGCGAGGAAGAGAGCGCAACGGGGGGTGCTTCTTTTATAGATGGGATCAGAGGACGTTCTAAGAAGGTGGTCGGCAGATATACCTTGAGGCCGATCGGCATCCCGTTGGACCAAGGTACCTTACGGTATAAGTATAAATGATCGACATATATATACATAGTAGAGGCCGTTCATGACAGGCCTAATTGCCCGAGACTTCAAACTAACCCATGTCTTCATTTTTCACCTACCGGATGCTGCGTGCGGCGTAGCGCACTGCCATCGGGAGTGGTGCACTATGTAAATAGGGAGATAATAGGGCAGTTAGGGAGATCATCGATTTTGGGGCGGCACAGGCGATGCCCGAACGGGTTAGGACCAGGTCGGGTAATGAGTATGAGTGGCCGAAGTTACAGCGCTCTTCCCGCATCCTAAATCTCTTGGCTCTCAATCTCATGCGCGCGTTGCCTTGCTCACATTAAAGTTTTTCGCCCTGTCGTCCCTGCATTTAGACGGCTCAGCCAACCAGAGCTCGTATACCAGGCCCGACTAGGCCCCGACCAGGCCCCAACGGCTCACAAGGCCTGTTTCACGGTCCCGATTCGGCAGGTGGAGGGGTTGAAACGCCCGAAGGAACAGGCCGTACTTGGCCCCTACCTTATTTCATTGGTCTAGTGTAACGTGCCATCTATGTACCCCGGACTAACTATATCTCATCCGTAACTGCTCATTGGAACTGCCTCGCATGTCTTGTCTGACTCGCCTGACTTCAAGCAGCTGCCCGACTCCTTAATGTTATTACCTAAGATGCCAACTACCTAGGCATTACTCCAACGATGGCAACTGCGCGCCACAGATCGACGGGTGCAGTCACTGGTTTGGGTTCTAATAGGTGGGTATAAGTTGCAGTTTTATACGTGTGGCCATGATGATTCTTTCTCCTCTTGGCTTGTATTTTTCGTCGGCGTTGCACTATTCAATTCTGGGTAGGATCGTGAGGTAACGAACATCCTTACTTCGTGTTTCCCTCCCTTTTGTGCCGTTGGTTACCTGATTGATTCCGAGAAGTATATCATGGCTGAGTTGAAGTTATATCATGTTTGTATAGGGCTGTGTTCATGTTGGGATGGATATTTGGTAAGATATTTTGAGGCGCATACACCATGTGGGTTGCTACAGGTGCTATGTTAGAACGTGGAATAGAATTTTTTCTCCTGGACCCAACTTACATCGCCTCTTTCAAAGGTCCACGTGAGTCCTTCTCCAATTCCATACACGTACGTACATCGCCGACAACACAACCTCGGCGAAGTACCATTCAGATCGTTCTTAGCAAGCTCTACTCAGGCTTCTCTTCGCAACGCGGCTGTTGGGAGCGAACTTCGCAAATCGACTTCTCCACAAGGCGAAGCCGGGTAAGACAAACGGTATTTTTACCGACTTTGTATTCAAAGGGATAGGTGTAGCTATTTCGGATGTTATGATTTGAGGCTAAGTAACCAACTTTTCGGAGGCTCATGACAGGACACGGCTATGATTGAATGCCGTCTAACCTTGTGCTATAGCCCGAGACATGTTAAAAGGCGTTGGTATCACCTGTTTCGACTTTAAAATAGGAATTCCATGTCTTGGTTGAACCGCACGGGTCTCAAGTCCGAATGAGATCGGGATGTTGGCGCGCTTTATCGACTCGACCACCATGCACAGCTGTCACTGCGCCACTGCGCGCAGTATTTTTATATCTCTCGTTGGACCCTGAGCTATGTACTTGGCGCTCACGGAATGAGGTTTGGGGGAAACACCGATCCCATGTTGTGTGATCTTGAGCCCGATAAGTGCGAAAAGTCTAACCGCCGGGTTGGAACACTTGACATCTCACACGTCTTAGGCTTACCACAGCATTGGGCTCTGAATGCAATACACACTGGTTAATATGGAGTATGTGATTAGGTAAACTGTTTCTATGAAATACCTGTCAGCCCGGATTGCAACTCCGCAGCATTTCGCCGCCAGCATTACACGTTTCACACCGGCCCGCCCGATCCGACGGTATAACCTCCTAATGTTACGATATATTGATTCATAGTAGCTTAGCCCTAAAATAACTCCACAGTACATATGCAGCAGTTATAATATACCTACCTCATATAGAGAAATATCTTCTATACTGTTTGCTTTTGAAGTTACCCTTATGTTCACCTAGGTAAGTTGATATATTGGATATGCCGTTACCTTAGGAGGTTATACATTACATTATTTTGCGGTTTTACGAAAACACCTGCCTGTGTTCAGAATCTCGACTGGTTTCCATCCTTGTCCGGCAAAAATTATATACCGTCCATTAGTATTTTTTCTTCTGGAGTGGTGGTTTTTATCCTATGGTAAAGTGAATAGGAACCATTTCCCATTTCCGACATGAGCCTTCTGTCGTAGTATTTGTGAAATCCTGGTTCAAGAGTAGCTCTGATTGAGCAATGTGGTTTACCTAATATGGGCGTCATGGCAGCTGATATACCAGCTACCTAAGTAGACAGGTACCTACATAACCTCACATAGAAGATCACGGTTTGGAAATGTGTTGGCTTAACGACCAGATGTAAGTCCATTGGCAACTGGCTCACTGGCTAAGGAGCTTTTATAGTCCAGGGTATAATACGAACTATGGCTCTGAGACAGACCTAAGTCAGACGCTGTCTAGAAGGCAAGTTCCTTTAACTTTCTCTATACTGTTAACTCTTAGCCGAGCCTTGATAATAGTCCCTGAATCCAACGGACGTATGCATCTTAACTACACTCTAGGACTCGCTGACCGTGATATAACAATGAGTACGATGAGTTGGACAATACGCAAACCTACGGGACTTCGGCCAGCCAAGATCCTTCATGTAAAGTCTTCTTCGTCCGTAATGATCGTCAACTATTATAAACCCCTGGTATCGTTATTCTCTGCAAAGTCTTTGCTATATAATATATTCCCAGTTGGCAACCTCGGGCGAACTCGGCTACTGCTAGTGGGGTGCTTACGATAATAATAGAGCAAACGCTATAACCGAAGTCTTACTCCTATGTTCGGCGTGAAATGACTAATTCACAATTATATATTGCTTCACCGAACGGAACTGCAACTTCTTTTCCAAATCTTTAGTCTTTGGTGGATTATAGTATCCCGCCTCTTTCCAAGACTGAGTTGAGGCCTCATCGTCTACCTTTCCGCAATATTTTTACAATTGCCGAATTTGGAGTAGGCTTCCTCATCATGTCATCAACAGAACAACGTGTTGACTTGGCTGCTATACGGAGGGACGAGCCGATACAGCTAGAAAATAATGGGTTGAGACCGTCAATTGAGTTAACTCGTATTGTTTCTCAGCCAACCCGTGATACGCCGGCATCTAACCGGTGAGTAGCTGCACGCACATCTCCTATTGCCCTCGTCCCTTTCGCTCGAAGCCATATGCTTAATATAGACCAATGAGTGAGATGATCTGCTGACTTGGTAATAGGAAGTCGCTTTTTATAGTTGCATCATCGTTCACCATAGTGTTCACATGTTGTGGACTGAACTTCGTCTTTGGTGTATTCCAAGAACTATACGATAACATGGCACACCAACCCGGCACCCCCTTCACCGGCGCCAGTCCTGCGCTTATCGATCTCATCGGAACAACTTCCATTGCCCTGATGACCATAGGTGCACCTTTTTCCGTCGCCTGGGCCAAGCACTCTTCGCCGCGCTTGGTTTCGTTCCTCGGTGGCCTTATCTTCGGGATTTCCCTCATCTTGGCCAGCTTCGGAACTGCACTTTGGCACTTTGAACTTACTCAGGGGCTACTTCTCGGTGTGGGCACGTCTATGCCGTACATGGTTGCCGTAACCGTAGCGCCCCCTTGGTTTACCACTCGCCGGGGCCTCGCAATGGGGATAATTCTGGCCGGAACTGGTGTAGGAGGCCTTGTATGGGCACCGGTGATCAAGGCTCTCATCGACGCCGTTGGCTTCCGGAATGCGCTTCGCATCTCTGGCGCTATATCCTTCGTATTCGTCGCCATATCCAGCGCCCCTATGAGCTGGGAGCCTCAAACCCTCGCTCGCATTAACGCTGAGAATGCTTCGCGTGCCGGCCGCCTCCAAGGTATCTTGCAAGTTCCCCTAATCGATTGGCACGTAGCCAAGACGCGCAAATTCGCTGCTCAGGGGCTAGGTGCTCTTCTCCAGGCCGCCGCTTACTACACCCCTGTTTTCTTCTTCGCCTCGTACGCCGGTACTCTGGGTTACAGCGCCACGGCCGGCGCGAACTTCATCGCGCTGAGCAACGCATGCAACGCCGTGGGTAAGATCATCATCGGGCACCTTGCCGATCGCCTAGGGCGGCTCAATACGCTCTTCCTAACCACGTTCATTAGCGCCGCCATCACCATCGGCTTCTGGGTGCCGTCGACCGTCTACGGCTCCACGGACGAATCGCGCGGTCTATTCATCAGCTTCGCCGTTTTCTACGGTCTCTTTGCTAGCGCGTACGTTTCGCTGTTCCCTACTTGCCTCATCGAGATCTTCGGCATGCAGCATTTTGCCTCCGTCAACGGCGTACTTTATATGGTTCGTGGTATTTCTACTCTGATTGGCACGCCGGTTGGCGGTGCCCTGATTCGCAGTAGTACCGGCAGCAGTCCGCAAGCTTACATTAATATGGCGGTGCTTGTCAGCGTGCTCCTCTTCGCTGCTAGTGTGGCTGTGTTTTGGATCCGGGTTGAGGCTATGGTTGGACCTGGCAGGCAACTGAATTTGAAGTGGAAGATGTGATAGGGGTACGCTATAATTTTAGGGGCATAGCGCTATAGGTCACTGTATTCAGAGTGAGCCACGGGCCATCACTCCCTATAGTAAGCCTATTAATTGAATTGCGAGACCTGAACTGACCTGACTGCCATACTGATGGATATCAGTATTAACACGGCCTTTTAAGTGTACCTACCAAATAGATG
This sequence comes from Hypoxylon sp. FL0890, assembly GCA_022497025.1. Lineage (NCBI taxonomy): Eukaryota > Fungi > Ascomycota > Sordariomycetes > Xylariales > Hypoxylaceae > Hypoxylon > Hypoxylon sp. FL0890. The sequence continues at coordinate 14,990 of MU386582.1, read as the reverse complement.
TAGGTATCAGGTCATAGGTGTCTCTGGGCAAGCCACTGGCTCTAGTAGGCTCCACAGTTTTGCGACAGTGACATTAACATTGCGAGGAGTCGGGCTAAGGGTCGACGTTCATCCACAAGATGTCTATGACCGCCGCCATCGCGTCAAATGTCTTGATCCATTGGTATGAGAACCTGAGTTCTGGGTCGAACGACCTGAAAAGATGCTGCCGACTCCAAGAACGACTTTCAGGTGTATTGCTGATGTGCGTATCGGGATGTTAATCCATGCCTAGAGGTTTGGTGCTGAAAAGACTGCCTAAGCAAGAAACGCAGTATAGTCGGTTGATCATTTTCATGGCCTTCTCAAAGTTATGGGCTGATGGGAAGCGTTTTGATTTCGATGATATAGTAGCCAGCAAACTTGGGTTGGACTCGGGCGACTCCATCGAGGGAGAAATAGACATTGGTGATGAAAGACTGGAAGATTTGGTACATACCGTTCCTGTGGTTTGATATAACGTAAACGTGATATTCTCTGCGACTTATATGTCCCATTAGCTGCGTACCTAGTCCATACGGAGTAATAAATTAGTGTCGGCAGCCAGTCATAAAATAGGAGGGAGTAGAGATGTCGTATCATGGATACGTGCTAACCTTGAGATTACCTTGTACCTAACCTATAAGTACCTATTGCATTAATGTCCTTGGCACATGACAACAAGGCCTTCCCGAAACTCTATTCTTTATCAGATGTGAGAGTTTCGTCCACAAAATAAGATATCGGGGTTTTCTGACCTTCTCTGTTCATGGTTTGACAGCAGGCTTAAATCCCACCCAACAACTTCTGCTGAGCTCCAATCAGTATCAGGTACCTAAGCATTGATCTTTAAGTAAGTTCTGAAGGCTGGCTCTTTCATCAATGCTCCTACTAGATAGATGAGGCTTGTGAACTCGGTGTAGGTATTCGGTGCTTCACCTGGAATGTCAGGTAGGTTAGCTACATGTACTCGGGATTGTCGGGACCATCCAGTTAAGGAAAAGACCGATTTAAGATATACTAGTGAGGTTGTAGATGGCAATCAGAGGCGTGGCCGGGCAGGGATCCTTCCTCGGAGCGAATGCCAAGCTCTACACTAGACTGGCAACCAATTCTCCTAGTGGCGTTCTAATTGGCCAGCTGTGACTGGTCCAGCTCAAAAGGGTTAACGCCGGTTGCCCACATTGCCCACTGATTTCCATTGCAGCGGCGCCACTGCCCCCCCTCACACTGGTACCAAAAGTGGAAATTTGGAGATCAGTTTGTTCAATTGGACCAATTTAAACAAAGGGGGAATTTTCCCTTCCTTGCCTGCCGCCATATTTGCGTTGATGTCCAATATCACAACATCCGCTTTCGTACGAATGGGCCATGCAGCCATCCTCCTGCAGCACCTAATCCTTTCCGTTCTGCGGGTGCGTTTTCTGTAATTTGATTGTCTGTGGTGTGGCTGACTGAAAGCTCACGAATCGCGTCGACCTGCAGCACCACATCATCACAACTGACACAGGAATAACCCTACCGAGTTACCACCACTACAATAATACTACCCTCTCTTTATTTAATCGTCGGTACCGGTTTATTCATATGTCGCACAGCCGCTACACCTAATTATTATTCCCTCGTTGTTCACCTAGCGTAATCCTGCTACTTATCATCCATTCTTTACTAGTCTTCCTCTCCTCGGTGGTCAGCGTTATCTTGAGTTACATTGCTACGTGGGGTCTGTTCCTGTTGGTCAGATAGTATCGTTCCACAACGGATTCTGCAGCGAAAGAGGCAGCGGGCTAGAAGAGTGAGGAGTAAGAGGAGGATCTTTACCGGTATATATTGCGACCGTACGGCACTACGAATGACTCTCACTCCGGCTACCCCTGATAGCGCGACCTCAGAAATGTCCAACGGCGCCAATGGCTTTCATAAGGAGATGGAGAAGCTCCATGTAAATGGCGATGCGAACGGACGACCATCATCATCAGAGGGCGAAAGCGATAAGAAAAAGAAGATGAATCGTAAAAACTCTAGCCCTATGATGCCAGCCTTCATGGTATCCGCGCCAGGCAAGGTCATCGTATTTGGCGAACATGCTGTAGTATACGGCAAGGTATGATATAATTGTCCACCTTACCAAATATCTCTTGCGCGTTGTGTTTACCATGTAATAGGCTGCCATTGCTGCTTCTATCTCGCTTCGCTCCTATCTCCTAGTGACACACCTTTCCAAATCGAAACGCACTGTGACCATGCAGTTTCCCGACATAGACCTCATCCACACATGGAACATCGACGAATTGCCGTGGAAGATTTTCCAGTCCCCGACCAAGAAAAAGTACTATTATGACCTAGTCACGACTCTCGACGACGAACTTCTACAAGCCATACAACCACATCTAGCAGATATCTCGCCGGGGAAGTCTGAAGCCGAGCGTAAAGTACATCGAAATTCGGCAGCCTCGTTTTTGTACTTGTTTCTGTCATTAGGGTCGCCAAAGTCCCCGGGCTGCAGGTACACCCTTCGCTCAACAATACCGATTGGTGCCGGTGTCGGAAGCAGTGCGTCGATCGCTGTTTGTTTAGCTGCAGCTATGCTACTGCAGATTCGTACGCTTTCTGGTCCGCATCCCGATCAACCCCCCGATGAGGCACGCGTACAGATGGAGCGGATCAATCGTTGGGCTTTCGTCGCTGAGATGTGCATACATGGAAATCCATCTGGTGTGGACAATACAGTCGCGACACATGGCAAGGCCGTCGTGTACCAACGAACTGATTATAAGAAGCCGCCCACTGTGACTCCATTATGGGACTTCCCAGAATTGCCATTGCTCCTTGTGGACACTAAAGTGCCAAAGTCTACAGCCATTGAAGTAGCTAAGGTTGCAGCGTTGAAAAATACGCATCAGGAGTTGGTGGGGTCAATTCTGGATGCAGTAGACACAATTACCAGAAGCGCAGAGAGTCTAATTGAGGAGGAATACTTTGACAATGAAGACCTAGAGAGCTTACGGCGCGTGGGGGAGCTCATGACAATTAACCACGGTCTACTATCGGCTTTGGGCGTTTCGCATCCTCGCCTTGAACGGGTACGAGAACTAGTGGACCACGCAGGGATTGGGTGGACAAAACTTACTGGTGCGGGCGGCGGTGGCTGTTCAATATCGCTGATCAAGCCCGACGTCTCAAAAGAAAAGCTAGACAAACTGGAGCGTCAACTGGAGAATGAAGGATACCAAAAGTTTAGGACGACTCTTGGTGGTGACGGTGTTGGCGTGTTGTGGCCGGCCGTGTTGAAGAATGGCCTGGATGAAGACGAGGAGGGTGGCATGGAAATTGACCTCGAAAAGTTCCTGAATGCACCGGGCAACGATGGTGTAGAGAAGCTTGTCGGAGTATCGGGTGGCTTGGGCGGAGCTGAGAGGGAAGGATGGAAATTCTGGAGGGTTGAGAGCCAGTAATGTGATGTGTGAGAGGACTGGCGACTAATAAGCAAAGGAGTTGGCTCCGTTGGTTGTAGGGTTCATTGTTCATTGCGACTAACTTGCTGCGAATACCAGGGCTTCCCCATCCATGCCGTTGTCTGACCGGGTATAATTATAGAATATCCATAGGTGCTTAAAAATTAAAGTTAATGAGGAATAAGACAAGGTATAGGTACCTACCTACCTACCTAATCGATACCTAATCAGTTCCAAGCATCTGCCCCTCCATGCATGGCTATGACGAGTGTGGAATTCTTTTACATCGTCCTTGTCATTCCAGGACCAGGACCCTGACTTACCTTATTTACTAATTCGAACCCCACCATTCACAACCTTCGCAACAATGCCTCCCAAGAACAAAGGAGGCAATCGAGCCAAAGCTGCTGAACGTATGTATATTCATTCAAATCCCTTAATTCACGGGTTGCGAGAATTGCGGCTAACTATTCGATTGATCAGCAACGAAGCAGGAGACGCCCAAGAAACCACAGACCATCAGAGAGCTCTGGTGGCAGTATTACTACGACACGAACCCTTACCAAAAGGCATACGAGGAGCACGGCCTCAATGGCATGACCCCGGGCGATCGACAAGCATTCCTCAACCAAGATTATCTGAAGCCGGGCGCCGCCAAGACCCTCTCTAACAAAGCTCAGAAGGAGCTCTGGAAGCAGCTGAACGAAGCAAACGTCCCACTACGCCGCCTGCCCCCGCCGCGCGACAATCAGTGGGGTCGTGACAAGCACGGACGTGACATCGGCGACTATACTGTGGAAGAGTACGAGGCGTACGAAGCGAAACAGAACAAGCTCTTGTCTTTGCAGCGCAAGAGCTGGACTTTTGAGCTCAAGCGCGACAGGGCCAAGCACGGAGACCGCATTGTTTCTGGAGATACCGAGAAGCCTATTACTTGCACCGAGGAGGACGTAGAAGCTGAGAGAGCTAGACGAAAAGAGATGGCTGAGCTACGGCAAGAGCTGTACGGCGTCAAGACCGACCCGTACGCGCTGGATCCGGAATGGGACGATGTCGTGCCTATACCCCAGGTTGAGCCTGAAGGAGCACTCGCTGCGATAGCATATCCAGACGAGTATGCTGAGTGTACGTACATGACCGCACTAATATTTTGAGACTCACAGGGAGTATATGCTGATGGTCTTCTAGCGATGTCCTATCTGCGTGCCGTCATGGCAGCAAAAGAGTATTCACCACGGTGCCTGAGGCTAACCGAGCATATTATATCGGTCAACCCAGCACACTACACTGTCTGGCTATACCGATTCTCGATTATCAAGGCCTTGAACATTTCCATCCCTGACGAGATCGAATGGCTTAATGATATCTCACTCACGTTCATCAAGAACTACCAGATCTGGAACCACCGACAGCATCTAATAGACCACTACTATCCAGCAATCGTGACAACACCCGAAGTCGTAGCCGAGCTTGTAGAGAGCGAGCGAAGTTTCCTAGAAGAATTGCTCAAGCTGGACACAAAGAACTACCACGTGTGGAGCTACCGACAGTACCTGGTGCGGAAGCTGGGAATGTGGGGCCTTGCCGAGCGGCAGAGTACTGAGGCTATGATCGACGACGATGTGCGCAACAATTCAGCCTGGTCGCACCGCTTCTTCCTCGTCTTCTCGGACCCGTCGTACACGACACCCGACTCGCACGCTATGGAGCACGATCCCCTTGTGCCTGCCGACATTATCGACCGCGAGGTTGAGTACGCCGAATCGAAGATCAAGCTCGCTCCTCAGAACCAGAGCCCTTGGAACTACCTGAAAGGCGTGCTGGTCAAGGGTGGTAGACAACTCGGTACCGTGAGAGAGTTCGCGGAGGGGTTCGTTGACAATTTGGGCGGCTCTGAGGACACTGAGAAGGTCCGTAGCTCTCATGCCCTGGACCTCCTGGCTGAGATCTATAATGAGGCGGGCGAGAAGGACAAGGCAGATCTAGTGCTGCGCAGACTTGGCGAGAAGTGGGACCGTATTCGCCGTGGGTACTGGGAGTATCGGAGGAAGATGCTAGACTCGGATTCATAGTAAAGGGCTCGCGGTTAGGTACCTCGTGGACATGGGTGGATTCTGCGCTCTGTTCGAAGTGTAGTTCCTGGTGGGTTTAGGCAGATATGAGTTGGTGGAAGTTAGGGCGGAGATTTTGAGAGCAGTCAAGGTCGCGCATGAGCGATGGGTCGGGTCTATCAGAGACGATCACGATGATGATATGGATGGGCGGTTATTTATGCCCCCAGACACAGAAAGTTGGGTGGAAGACATGAGATACAGACTATTGAGACTGGACGCGTTTATGTCTTCTACTCGTTCTTACAGTGCTGTAATCAATGAGTATGGAACTTGCTCCTCTCATATAACCTATTTTAGCAGAAGGTGCTATTCCCCCCCATGCCTTCTGACTTTTCACTACAGTACTGAATACTATGTAGTCATCCTCCCGCGAGTCTACACCTTCATTCATAATAGTAATGCGTGCCGATTCTAGATTTTCTCAACGTGCCGCCTGGGTGCTGTTAAGCTTGGATTGATCGGAAATCGGTCGATTCATAAAAATGTCTAAAGCAAAACTTGCATTCGTAGACTTCGATGCCTCCCGAAGCTGCCAGCTGAGGTTATCTAGCTGTGCGTGCACTCCAATCTCTTGTAAAGCCTAGAATTCCGGGGAATTCATCGTCTATAGCCCATTTTCCGTTGCGTGTTTCCACATCTTGGTGCAGATGTGATTTGAAGTGAGAACCAGCCTTCTCATGCTCATGCGTCTCACCTCGTCCTGCTGTCACACTGGGTATCAGTCGTCCTCTTGTTCGTCATCTCTTTTTCTTTTTCATCCATATATCGTTCATACCACCACCAATTTCCACCCTTAACAGGTACTATCTCCCTCATACCCATCCCCATCCCCATCCCCAACTCATAGAGTCCGAAAGTTGTGACTGACGACAACCCACTTCCTCAGACCGCGGGGCGCGTTGCGGGCCCAGGCTTCCCAGTGCGGAACTAGCACGAACGCTTCGTTGAAGTCCTTCTCTTGGACCACGTCCTCCGGTTTGGCGTCCCCGGTGGCGGCACCGGCAGTTCCGGTAAAAGCATTGGGGAGAGCGGCAGCAGTGTTAGCAGCCTTGCCGTCGTCGCCTGTGGCGATGTGGCCCCGGCCGTAGCGCACGGTGCCGCTGACTTGCACTGTATTTGTGAGTTAGTAAACATTCCTTACATCTTGCGACTTAGGATGAATTATGAGGCAAAAGGGGGGAAGGGAAAGATGGGGAAGACGCAAAACATCAGATATACTTAGTACTCACCCGCAAAGCTCATGCGATCCCCATTGCGAACAGTGGCGGCGGCGGCAGTAGCAGCGCCTCCACTTCCGCTCTGGTCCTCGGGCTCGCCCGCGCGGAAATGCGGGTTTACGGGGTGCGCGTCGAAGGAGCCGATGTCGTAGTTCACGGGGCCGCCCTGCGTCTCCAGCAATGCCTCGTACGCGGCTACGTCCGCGCACACCAGCCCGTTGATGCTGATGTCGGGACGCACGCCAGCGGCTGTCAGCCGAGGCGACGTGCTCGCGTAGAACATGCCTAGTGGTCGTCGCCGTGAGACCGCTTCGTAGTAGTGGTCGATGAAGACTTGGGCCGCTGGGGGTTGCATTAGCGCAATCCTACGGACGGGTGTATGGAGGCAAGGGAGGGAGGGGAGGGGATTACCTTCGCTGGCGACTTTATATTGTGTCTCTGGAGATGGGAGGGCCATTTTTTCTTCCTCTAATCTAATTACTCCTTCTTTGTCCTGTGTGCTGAGCGATCAAGCGTGCGATGAGCTGACTCCAGGTATATGCTTGAACCGATGATTCGGAGACCAGTTCACAAATGTCCGAGTTCGATGCTGCGCAAAGTGAAAAATATTGGAGGAAACTCAGACTTCTGATGCTTTCTAATGAGAGCGACTTGTACAGTCATACAGAATGGAAGAAGTAAGAGTCAAATTGGTGCGATGTCGTTCAAGACATTGCATGTTGAATTGTTATGTGGACGTTCAATGAAGGAATTCTTTGAAATCGAGCCACTGTGCACTGTGTGGGTCTATCCGATCTTGGTTGCGGAAAGCTTAAATATAAGCTAGTGTCACAGTTTCAAAAGGCAGCTACGTACGGTACTTTGGTACAATCACTCTCCTCGCAGTTGCTCAAAAATGAGGCTTCATCTGAACTAGGTGGTAGGTACGTACTCCTTCAAAGCTCTTCCTATATACATTAATATTCGACGAGATCACCTCATCTTACCTAAGAACGTGTTCGCCCATCGAATGCAGGCCAACTTCTTTTTTAGGCCATTCCAACAGTGATCCATATTCTAACGGCACCGACTCCTCTATCAGAAGCATCAGTGGCAAGACTCTATCCTGAAGCCACCATCTAGCATCCACCCGGTGTAACAAGACACACCAGTGTGCCATGACTATAAGAGCTGCTGGGAGTTGAGCGGCGAGGTCTTCTCTGAAATGTGCATCCATGAGAGGTGGGAATCTGAGAGCGGCGTTTTTGCGATCTATCGATGTGTCCGCTCGATCCGATATGTAGTAGCATACGCGGAGCTTGATCATTGTACGTTCATATGCATCTCTGCATTCCTTGTACTCATGCACGATAGGCAGTTTCGAGGTTAGGTCGACGAGTCTTGCGTCTGTAGGCCCATTGCTCAGATCCTCGACCTTGGGCGTGTACAGATTTCCGAGTAGCGGCCGCAGAGAAGACCTCATCAGTGTGACACTATGCTCGATAGTGATCGCTGCGCACCCCTGAATGAGGATGAGCCATTCGGCCAGAGCCCCGGTGTCCTTGTTGAAGAGGAGCGACGAGGCGTCTTTCGCCGCAGCGAAATGGTATGGTATAAATAGACACGAGCAAGCAAACAGCGCGGGAGCTGTCTCGGCTGACATGGAAGCTAGAGCCTCTCTAAATAACGGGATGGCGTTTGCTTGATGCTCTTCAGCAGCCCGCTCAAGGGCCGCGGCTTGTTCTGGTGGAGCGGTAGAGCGAAGGTGTAGTGCTGCGACGGCGGAAACCTCATGTAGGAGGTATGAATGCTGCGTGGCGAGGTCAGCGACGACCTCCCGCCACACCGTCACAGATGCGCTATCATCAGCCTGTGCGATGGCTGTAGACTGGGTGAAATGGCGGTACAGGCCAAAGTCGGTGAAGGTAAAGGACGGCGGTTCATCTGGTCGGGGTACCACCTCCGGCGTCTTTGAACCCCTTCCGGCGCTCCCCTGCGATTGTGACTGCGACGGCGATGGCGACGGATCCAGACTACACGGAAGGTTTCTCTTGACGCAATACGAACATGGTGTCGCCTCGTCGCATTTCACTTTCTTGGACTTGCACGTAGTGCACCCCGCCCTACTTTTGTGATGAGCTCTCCGAGAAACCGCTGGCATTTTCCGAGACGACTGCTTCCATTATTAGTGTCCAAGTTTCCACACGAGAGTCGTCGCACGCATGACATATATATTTCATTTGCCTCAGGTAGTATTCTAGCACGGAGATAGTAGCATTGACTATTTATAATAGTTGAGGCTTTGCGCGGATCCCCGCCGGCAGTGCATCTTTGCGTAGCATAGGAGGCCGCCTAGCCGATGCCTAGGTGAATATTCAACAAATCACCTTTCGTCAACCGGAACCAGGTTCAGTGGATAACTGGAACCCAATCAATCGCTATATTTAGCGGTTTTCCATTCTCACCTGGGAATTAGGCCCGATACAACTATCCAACTACCCATTATATCACATCCATGAAGTAATACATCTAATGTTAGATGTCTACCTAGGTACATGTAAGATATATATACGAGCTCCAGATATCACGACGAACCAGTACTACATGTAGTATCTAAAGGTGTTTAGAACAGGATGTAAGCTTATCCCCGAACTGTATTCAGTGCCGCTTTCTGTAGAGAACATTGGTTTATAAAATAGATCAGCAACAATATTCACAGCTAGAAAGAAAGACTTTAAGAACGGTTAATGTACTCGGCTGATTCGGTATTACTAACGTATAAAGTCTCGGGTCATAAGAAGTATTATTATTCTGAAAAGTCATTTGCTTCACTAGGTAAACCTCAATAAGAACCATTCATTGCCAATAGGGAGATATTACAGAGCTCTAGTTCCCTAAAGACAAAAACAAGGCTTTGTATCAAGAAGAGGCTTGCTAAACTCCTAAAGATGTTAGCAAACGGTATTGCAAAAGGGCCCAGAAAACAGTGATATAAACCTTGGAATTAATGCAAGAGACTATTATTCTTAAGGAAAGTGTACGTCTTGGTCCCCTTTTGTCCAGTGAAAAAGACAGAGGCAGCACGAGAATATTTAGAAGGGTTTGCCTAAGGATACCAAGTCCTACCCTTCTATTTAAAGGGCTATATATAACTTCTTCTCACATATCGTAATTCATCGGTCTCCGAAATAAGTATATATGAACACCAAGCCAAGAAATTGAGTGTTAGGCATATTACATACAATAAGTGTGGATGTCTGGGTAGGTACCTACTCGAATATCGTCACCTATATATGCAGTGAAGACAGAGACTATAGGTCCCTACCCAGCTATATTTTATAAAGTACTGGAGTACCTAGTACTCACAACAGAATCAGTCGAACAGAGTTCTTCTAGCTTACGAGACGCGATTATTCGGCTTATGCTGGTTATTCAATTCACGTCGCCTAAAACGCGTCGGCGCCGGTTGGCACTGTTCTTCACTGTTCTCCTATTTTCCCCCTAAGGATGTCGCAGCGTAAGGGGCATGTGCACGTACTTGTGTGTTTCGTTACCCTCCCAGGTGATTATTCCACCACTGCCCACTCGTCGACTCCCTTGTCCATTATTAAATTTTCTTTTCCAGTCGTTCTCACACTCTTCCCTCCCTTCAATTCAACGCGTCGTCTGGACAAACAAACAAACAAACAAACAAGACTCAACCCTGAATACAGACACACCCACGCCTGTCCATAAATCATCTCGGCGTCTTACCATTACTTCATCCTCTAATCATCACATCACCCTACCAAGACACAAGGTCGCCATTCAGAAATGACCCTGTGGACGAGCAAGATACACCACTCACAATAAACATCTGCTTCCTACTATAGACTTTACTTAGAAAACCGTTACATCCCAAGCTCCAAGGTTGTCTATATATAACCACGTTTGTCATCCATTCATTAACCTCGATCACTCTCGGATATTCTTCACTTACGAGGACACTCTTCAATCAACGCAAGAGGTCTGACCAGAGTTTGTTACGACTCAGAAATACCGCCTCGCGTTGCTTGCTCCACCTCGCATAGCACGCGGTCTCGTTCGCGTCGGGAGGGCATAATCTTCTCGACGCACTATATATAGTCGCCGACACTGGTAAGCCTTCATATCTCTCATTAATGTGTGTTCACCTCTGTTCTTTTCCATTAACCAAGCCTTGTGTCATCATTCCCTTCTTCACTTCATTTTCGTTGTTAATTCCCCTTGGTGCATGTCAGTCATCCCAAGAAAGTCCTACGCGTCTCCCTCTAGGTTACAGGTAGTCGCATGTCATCGCCTTTAACTTCCCTTACCATACCCCTTACGCACTTGTAAAATACTCACTGCATAGAATCCTGCTAACTGAAGTAGCTACAGAGAGACTGTCATAGCCTCATTCTAGGCGAGGGCTCTCCTCAGCGTACCTGGGAGCAGTGTTTTAAGCTCGCTCTAGAGAAGCTGTCAAGGAAGCAGAGGCTTGCCTTGTCGTGACATCATCTGTCATTCGAGAGATCTGCAATCGGTGGAACTCTACCGCTGACGCAGAAAGTGAAGGCAGGAGTGTCAACCAAGAGGCCTACCAAGAAGCCGACCAAGTGGCTGAACAGGGCGCAGTGCAGAAGTTCGATTAGATCAAGACTCAACTAACTGAGGTCCAAGAAGACTGAGAAGTCTAAGAAGCCCAAGAAGAGCGAGGCTGGAAAGCGAAGCTTTCCAAGAAGACCGAGAACTCGACCAAAGCTGAAAAGGCTAAGCTCTCAAAGGTAGCATTGCCACTCAGTTGACTAAGAAGATTGAAGTCCCTAGCGACGGTATCACCAATCACGAGTCCATCATCCGGCCCTGTGAAGCCGCCGACCCCCTTATGACCGCAGGCTCGATTTAGTAATTAGCATAGTCTTTAACAATGAGAATAGGTGGTGAGGGATACCTATATCGGCCTGCCCGCAAGATCAACAACATGGTCAATGGCCAAGAACAACGGGAGGATCCTGTCGAGCAGCTTCTTCGTCGGCAACTGCGACCGGATATGGCAGACTCTCCTACAGAGGTGCCACGAGAGACAAGGGCAGAGAAACTGGCCCGCAAAAAGGCACAGAAGAAAGCAGCCAAAGAGGCGCTCAAGAACGGCCAAACCTCAAAGATGGAAGACACAGAGGAAGACGATAAGAAAGGTGGAAAGAAAGAAGTGGGCAAGGAGGTCGTCAGAAACAGAGAGGGAGCTGATAAGGATGAGTAAGACATCATCCCCCTTTTTTAAGAGTTTCGGGTATCTGACCAAGTTGCAGGTCCACAGGGACATCCAGAACGATAACCTCTTCCTAATGGCTACGGCCTCCTTCACGGCCACTACTTGCCGAGCTAGCTGAGAAGGCTAGCCTCCCGTGGCAAGTCACGGGAAAAGATTGACCTGTCTTGACAGAATGTGACCGAGACGTTGAACTCAGGAGGCACCAGCATTTTAACCTCCTGTTAGACCTATCAATCTTAACACTATCGTCTATCGAGCACGACACAGATGTCCAACCTAGTGTGCAAATACTAGATTTAGACGCATTCGCTCTTCCTCACGAGGAGGAGGAGGAGGAGCAGAGCACCCCTAATTACCCTAAGGGTCTCATCCTCTTCCCTTACATTACCTCCACCTACACATCAAACAGAATCACACAGGAAGAAACAAGGTGCAATTCCAACACGGAGATGGTCGAAACGCTCCATAGCTAGGTATCCTTGTGCCAGGCCCGAATGTCAGAAAACTTTATTGCCCTTTCAGCACTTCACTAAGCATGGCCTTCGCTAATATCCCGAGCACAATCAGCCAACGTCAAGATGGCGCGGGGTCTCGACAAGAGGTACCCTGATATAGCATCATGGCGTGTCTGTCGTTGTGTTTCCCACGCTTAGCCTCCCCATCCCATGTCCCCTTCTACAGATGATAACGACCAGGGGGTTACCCTCTAGTCGTTATCAGGCGTAGGGTGTGGAGAGTAACAAGGGGGAACCCAACAACAGGCACGTCACGATGCTGTAGGTCGCTCGACCGGGGGGTTACCCTCTAGCCGAGCGACCTTGTACTTCTCGGAGAGAGCCAAGGTGACATCACCGACATTGACGTCTCATTATCACTCATTGTTGTTCCCCCTTCTCAAAATCGCAGTTCCTAAGGTCCTTTCTAGACGACGATGAGCCCGCAAGGTTCCAGATATCTGAAGACTTCCAGGGAACACAGACAGACTGTACCCTATATTCTACAGAAGGCTGCCAAAGCTGGCAGTGACACTGCGGGACCATATGGCTTAGTCCCTCCGTTGCTTGTCTTTGGTGCCTACCTTACCCGCGATTGGTAGAATCTTGAAAGCTCACCCACCTGTGCCGTCTCTGAGGCCGCTAAAGCACCTGCACCGAAGAAGGCCAAGGCCGAAGTCCGTAAATTGAAGGCAAAACGACAGGGAACCGACGCACTCGGTATGCGGAACGGCTCAGATACACTCAGGACTCTGGATTAGCACTCAGTGCTATGAATGGAATGGAAGAAGTATCTCGTTGGAATGCTTCCACAGGGAAGCGCTCCCTTGCTTCTGCGGAAGGTCTACTGCTCCTACTCCTGCTCCTGCTCCTGACCGCCTGTCCTGTCCTCTCCTCTCTTCGATTCTCCGTCATCATCCTTTCACGAACACCATCAGAACAAGGCTCATAGAGTGAATACAATATCGTTTTCATGAAAATTATCGTAAAAGTTAACTACAACGCCGGCCAAGAGGAATCCAAGATCTCCTCGACAAGGAAGACTCCCCTATGGATACTAAACCTCGCCAGGTGAGAACGAGAGACGTTAGAAGAAGAAAAAATTGAGCGATATCTGGTCTGCAAGAGCAAGACATCTATCTGTCTGCAAGAGCATGACATTGACATTGCGGTGATTTCAGAAGACGAGGACGTCTTCTTTTCTTTGGGGGGCGGCAGATGAGAGGCTCATTCGAGGCTCCTTCCTAGGAGCCGTCTATTGACGTCAGGAAGACGCCAGGCTACTAGTCTCTTAGCTCTTTAGTTGATAGTTTAGTCTCGAGAGCTTTGCTCCCCCTCTCTCTCTTTTAATAGATCATCGATTAGACGTACTCTGTCTGATGCCCTTCTACCTATCATTCAGGTACCTACCTATACGGGATGCCACAAGCATGGCGATGAGGGATAGGAGGTGAGGATTGTATCAGAGGTTCGACCTGTTGGTGATCCAGGCACGCGAAGGAACAGTGCAGGAGATTCATGCCTGTACTAGTCTTGTATATCTCAGTCTGTAGATAGATAGGTAATTATAGAACATCTTCGCACAATGCCATTAATTGAGAAGATCCTCTTGCCAGATCTGCATCATGACAGACAACAGGATAGTATTGACCCTCATTCAAGCTGAACAGATTCAGAGCAAATTCTAGTGGTATCACAAAGGACTTGTCGTAACTCGTAGCCTATATTGTATTGTTTGCGGACTAGGTACAACATAAGAAGCCAATGGCCCTCACTATTCAGAAGGCTTCAGGCCTCAGGTACCCGTAGGCAGTCAGGTTCTACTGAGCACCCGCCAGCCGCCAAGTCACCTCGTACGGGGCAACCCAGCAGCCGAAGAATAGCCACTGCAAACAGCACCTAAACGTATTAGGGGGGCACATAAGGCCTCCTATTGGCAGACAGGTCGGTGCCCAGGCAACGGGCCCCACCTCTGCGCCGAAAGTAAGGGTTATAAATGAAAGCAACACATAGTTCTAGCATCATGGGGACGCCCGTGGCCTAGTGGTTTAACCGCTGGGTTTCTGGACCACTTCTGTGCGCAAGGTTCTGGCCGGTAGGTGCGCTCTCCCGTCAAGGGCCTCCGTTCCGGATAGTCTGGGGGAGTTAGCAGCGAAAGTGAGCCTGGATGATGGTCTTCTTTTTGTCAAATTTTTTGCCCTTTTTATTAATAGTAGGAGGTTATTCTATCTATTGTTGGGGGAGACCCTTTTGGTGGTGGTTTGGGGATGATAGGGGGCCAAATCAGTTACAGGGAGACATCGGGTTCGAGCCATGGTTGTGCACCTTTTTTTTTTTTTTTTTTTTTTTTTTTTTTTTTTTTTTTTTTGGGGGGAAAAAAAAAAAAAAAAAATTTTTTTTTTTATATTTTTAATATGGGGGTATGTTTTATAAACAAGAGG